>PVKN010009102.1:0-24206 GCA_004027915.1 Capromys pilorides
TTATAGCAAATACATTGTCAAAGCTTATTCAATTTATCTCTCTTTTTAAAGCCAAATGAATCCAGAACTACCACCTAAAATTTGTGTTTTTTAATACAGAGCAGGAAATAATACTCAGACACTTTTATTCTAAAGTTACTAAAATATATTTGAGAATATTTGTACAGCATTTTAACAAACTGTTCCCCATCATGTAGCCCATAATTGAGAAAGATTGAAAAAGAAACCAGAATAACATTTATTTTGAGTCAATTCAATTATATGTGTGGGGCATGAAGGCCAGAGAGAACTTCAGTAAGGATATCAATGGAAAATTCTGGGTCCTTCCAATGCTTTTGGAAACTTAACTCAATGAATACATTTTTAGCAGTACCTGCTCCACTGAAGTTTTGTGCTGTATACTCCCATGAACACAAGGCTGAAGCAAGAACCATGTGTGGGAGCTGGGTTTATACCAGTGCTAGAGTGAATGCTTAGCAAAAGTGAGGCTCTTGCTTCAATAACCAGCACCAACAAGAAATATTAGCATCTCCTTGTTCATACACTAGTGAAGATCAAGCCCAGCTGCAGGTGGTATGGAAATCTAATAACCTGGGGTTAAGTAGGACAGAAGGGTATTTGCTTCTATTAAAGAAATCTGGAGCAAATAGCCCTCACTTCACTACTGAAGGACTTCAAAGTCATAACTTTTGTTGCCGGTTGACTTCTGCTCTCGAGTCCACCTCATGGTCCATGATGGGTTCTGGAACTTTATCTGTCCTGTTGGTTTCAAAACCGGAAAGAAGACAGAAGGGAAGGATGGATATGTTTCCCATGTTAAGGGGAAATTTCAGGAAATCTTGTACAACACTTTGGGTTGGCTTTCACTTAGCCAGAACTTAGTCACATGGGCCACTTAGTTATTCCAGCAAGACTGGGAAATGTGGTCTTTTGCAGTGTGGCAAAGTCTCCAGCTAAAACTTAGAGTTGTATTTATTGCAAAAAAAGAAAGGACAGATATTTTTTTGGAATGATCGGCCATCTATGTAGCAATCTCGAGACAGTTGAAAAACTGAAGTTAGTTGGGAACAGGAGAGATTACAACACTGCTCTCTAGAAGTGCAGGAGCAGAAGAAATGTACCCATGAAGAACATGGAATCATGGTTCTCAGAATGTTCTCATGAAAGGGACATCTGGAGGAGACCGAGGGGTAAGGGATGTCCCTTGACACTGTTGCTCACACTAACACACTCTGCTCCTTGACTTCTGACTGGTGCAACCAAGGTTCAGGTGCCTCCTTAATAGCAAATCTTTCCAAAGAATGGAAAAATCCTGATGTCAGCTATACCTTAAATGTCACAGAAGGCTAAAATGTTCATAAAGAGAATGCAAGGGCCTTTTGACACTGATTGTCTCAGGAGAGCTAGGACCCTTGCTTGAGAAATACTTATTGAAATCCAAAAAAAGGAAGAAAGAAAAGAATGTATTTTTGTTCTTGCCATGCAAATTATACTGATATAGGACTAGGTTTAGAGCCAACCTGCCAAGATCTGAACCTTAATTTTGTTTTTTACCAGAGGCATAGTTTGGGGAAAGTAATTAACCTTTACTTCAATTTCCTTACCTGTAAAATGAGGGTAGCAACAATTCCCATCTTATGAGTTCTTTTAAGTGTTAAATGAAATAATATTTATGAAAAATTTAATCAGTGCCTGACATATAGCTTGTGGTAGTGAATACATTTTCAAAAGTTCAAATTGGGTCTCCCTCAACACAATTAGTACATCTCAATGTTTAATAATGTCTACTCCTGTGGCTTCATTTCCTACCCTCTTTCCCTCTGCACTTCCTGGGAAGAAGAGAAGAATCTTCTCACTGGCTCACTTTCCCTGGCAGCCTCACCTCATTAGCTGCATGAAGGGAACCTTGAAGACCCCTGGTTTAGCAAAGACTCCACTCAATTCCTAGCCAAAGTTTCTTGTTCGTCTTAGATTCTACCTTGGAGAATACAGTGATCCCTTCTTTCTCTGATGAAATGTGTAGACCTAGGCTTGAATCCAGTCTCTGTCACTTCTACTGCGTGTTGCTGTAGCCCTTCTCAGTTTCAGTTTCTTAAATAACAGTAGCTCACAGAATTGTGATGAGAACTAAGGGAAATGATGGGACAAACTGCTTAGCATGATGCTCAGGCACAGGTAAATGCAGAGCACACTGCATTCAGGGTGAGGATTAGAATTAAAGATAATGAATTTATCTTTAGTAGGTAAGTGGAATGGGGTTCCATAAGCAAGTTCCAAGGGGTAGGCAGATGATGAGCTATGATGGCGGCTAACACAGCCTCCCAAATGCCAGGCAGACAGGACCTAAGGGAGCCGGGATTAAAAGAAAATCACCTTAGCAGAGAAAATGAGATGGTGAAAAGGCAAAGGGCAATCTGACGGCCAGGGATGAATTCTCTGCTTTATGAACATAACTTATTGCTTGAATGCCTCACCTAAAGCAAAATAGACCCATTGCTACTATTTGTCATAGAGGCACTTTGACATTCTGCAAAGATCACAACGAAATCTGGAAAAACAAAATTTATGATTGTTTCTCTGAGTGGAGAAAAAGAGTGCCATGAAGCAAGAGATGAAAACTCAGTGCAGAAATAGTGGAATGTAAGCACATAGGAAAGCAACATTTCGTGGAATTTTGGGGCAGAAGTGAGCATCCCCTAAACAACAGCACATGTGAGCAGGACCATAATCAATTATTTTTAAAAATAGGAAGGGTCCCTTGCTTCTCGTCTACCCAAACTATACTTCCATTGCCAGGAAGGGCTCAGAACTGGGCTACCCAGTCCACAAAAGGCCTCAGCTGTCTGCAATGCTTTGAGGTTCCCAGGTCTTGTTTCTCTACAGTCATTCACTGTCTTGATTTGTTTAGGCCAATCTGATGCTTGGTACAAGATTTCCAAGAGGGCACAGGATCATCTGGGATGACTAAGTGATTACAGTTAGTTAACTAATATTTTTTCTGAAGTACAAAGAAGCCTTCATGGAAATATATTTCCAGAAACTCACATGGTCATGATGAAGGGTTGTCAGTTTCCATTACTCAGTGAACCTGCATACATTATAGCCTGAAGTAAAGGACCTTTATGTTTCTTTCTGCTCTTTAGTCCAGTCTAGAAATTCTGGGAAGTTTAAATAATATTTAAATTTCTGAGAAGTTTGAATAATATTTATGAAAGTTCTCCTTTTCTTAACCTGCTTGGTGCAGGATCTCACTACGCAGCTTGGACTCATTGTGATCCTCCTGTTTTCAGCCTCCCCAGTGCTGGGATCACAGGTGTGCACCGCCACACCCAGTCTCAGTGACCGGCTCAGCACACTTGGGGGTGGGGCTGGCATAGACTGTGGTGCCAGGGATCGAACTGCAGTCCCTGCACTTGCCTAAGCAGACACTTAGTCCACTAAGCTATCTCGCTGGCCCTAACTTCACCTTGCTTTATGGGTCATCGGACACAGACATGGGCTAAATAATTTTTCTCCTTGAGTTAACAATGTTAAATTAATACAAAAGGATTATTGTTATTTTTTTTTTTTCAAAAAGAGATAACTTCTAAAGATACGCAGTTTTTGGTGCAAAAATGAGGTAAATGGGCTCTGGATAGTGCATCTGAACTTACAGCGAACTTCGGCCTACAGAAAATAGAATGCCAAACCTATTCTTGGATTTCCTATTATGCAGTAGACAGGACAATGTTAGCATAAACACATTGTTAAAACTGGACAGAAGCAGTCTGCATAAACTTTTGCAAACCTTCAATGAAAGGGAGAGGTAACAATTTTTACAGAAAGATTGCTCCCACTGGGGGCCGAAATTATAGTTCTGCAAGGGCGTGAGAAGCTCAGGAGATGGGAGGCTGCTAGAATGCGCAACCATATGTATCTTTTTCTCTTGAAAGAAAGAGGAATTTGTTGCCTGACATGTTACCAGAAAATTGTTCATTTTTATTCTTCCTGTCACTCAAACTTGTCACTACCTTTAATGGCTATTTATTCTATGCATCATTCCTATCTTGAACAGGGCTGTCAGCCTGTGCTCCATTCCTGGGCCATCAACACGTGTCTTTACGCTTCAAATGTGGCTTCTGGAAGCAACTTCCTCCTTCTGTTATAAGTCCCAACCAAGTTGTTGCAAACAGTTCTGGTCTGTTGTTCTTCCTTTCTGTTCTTCATTTTTAATCAAAATATGGATGAGCAGCATTTTCCCTGATTGCTGGAATCTTGTTTTTCAGTTGTCCCTTGCACTGAAGTGTTTGATTGTTGGTGTCTCCATGCACTTCCATTGAATTTTCTTTGGGACAAGTGGCACAAAATCAGAATTCAGTGGTGGAAGTTAAGTTGCAAATTGATCTTTAGCTCTTATTTCATAAATATTTCAATACGTAGAGTGCCATAGTAAGTACTGAGAAATAGTGAAATCAATTATTATGGCTTGTTTCTTTTCCACATTCGTGTCAGAGCTTGGTAGCTGGTGCCCGTAATGTAGCTGAATAACAAACTGGGAATTCCGTAGAATGCATGAGTTAATTTCAAAATAAAATGAAACAAAACCCCACAGTGAAATTGAACCCAAATAAAAAACTGAGCATTCTATTTCTTTATCAGTAACACACTGCATGATTACCAGTAAGTTATTTAGCCTCTATAGTCTAGTAATATCCTTGAAAAGGAGATGAAAACTAAAGCTATTTCTGAGAATGACTCTAGTTACTGAGATTGCTTTGGAAAGATTTTCATTAAGGTTTCTTATTTAAATGTATATAACAGTAATTCATTTTCCAGGGAAAGATCAACAGATACCCAGCAAAGACAAAAGAGTAGCGCATAATTATTTGTAACAGTTATAAAATGTTATAAATTTTGTAACAGTTTTAAAATGCATTTACACCGCCTAAATGAGCAGCTAGCAAAAAGTGCCATGTAGCTTTTGAATTTCCAAAAGAAATTTTACTGCTTTTTTTTTTTTCTGTATTCAGGGCAGGGTCCACAGAGTCTACAGGGTCTCACTATGCAGACCAGGCTCCTAGTTATCCTCCTGTTTTCAGCCTCTCAAGCTCTGGGATTACAGGCGCTTGCCACCATGCCCAGTCTCACTCGTCCTCTCAGCGTGCCCCATGCGTGGGGCCTGCACGGCGCTCTGGAGATCAAATCCTGGCTGCTGCTCTCTGAAGAAATTTTACTGTTGATCTTGCCTATTTAGAAGAAAAAAATGTTGTATCATATATTACTATTATAGTTATTTTGTAACATAGTTAGATGGTCCAGAAAGGCTAAAATCTATCCACAGGAAAAAAGAAACTCCCAAAATTTTATTTTCTCATGTAAGTGAGAGCTCACTGTATGATATTGGAAAGAGCCCTGTGATATGCGTAAAGAGGCTTAGGGACCTGTCCTGCCTCTTCTCGCAAGGCTCCTGACCATGTCGTGTCTTCAGATTTTTTTTTTAATGCATTTGTTACAGGGTCTCACTATGCCGCTACACTTAGTGATCCTCCTGTCTCAGCCTCCCCAAGGATTTATGGGCAAAATGAGACAATAAGGCCAGTCAATCCCTAAGCTATCTCCCAACTCCGACATTGTATTTAACAAATTGGGAGAACAATTGCAAAATATAATTTTGGAAGTTGAGAGAGCCATTGTGAATATAGAAAAGGGACAGTTTCTAGCACATTTATTTAGTGAAGATGGTGAATGTATGAATGGTTTCTCAATCTTAAAAATAAAATCTGTGTTTTGTGTTCTGAACTACAATGAACTACACCATAAAATATCAATGAATGAAAAGATCAGATGATGCTTGTAACTTGACTTTAGGATGACGCTCCGCTTTTTGAGTCAGAATTTGCAGCCGGGGCACTATTGACATTTTGGGATGGATATTTCTTTGTTTTGGGGCGGTCTCCTGTGCACTTTGGGTTAGGTAGCAGACTCTGTGGTCTCTGTCACTAATTGTTTATATCAAGCTGCCCCCCCAATCATGAGAACTGAAAATGTCTCCACACATTCGCACCCAGTTGCGAACTACTTTTCTAAAATGATTGGATTTCTCTGGCTTCCTATCTTGACCTGCACCCAAGGTAGTGCAGTTGTGATACTGAAGCATGTCTTAAACAGGCACCTAACACCCACTGATTCAACACAGAATATAGCTCTATTAACATATTCATAAAATAGCCAGCATTAATATTCGATATCATTGTATGTTAATGAAACTTACACAGATGATTATGCAAGGCACCGCACAGTTTAAGCTTGCGAAATTCAGTGTCTGCTATGTAAACTCCTGCATTCTGTGCAACACATCATCTTTACCCCTGAAAGCTTTCATCTCTGCCTGGGGAGATGCGGCATCCATAGATCATGTGCCAGAACATTTCCAAAGTGGGTCACGGGCAGAGATTGAGCAGCGAAGGGCAGGTAAGGGCGAGCGGTGAAGGGGCCACCATGGTCCTTGCAGAGGGAGTGGGCAGTGGAAGATGGAGGGAAACAGGTGCACCCCGGAGGAGGGAGCACTCGGGGTGCGGGAGGAGCCCATGGAGACTGTGGGGACAGAGCAGGAGGAATAGCCAGGGCATCTATGGGACAGCTGGGTGACTGCAATTAATCATAATGCACTGCACACATGAAAGTGCTAGGAGAGCAGATCTTAAGTGTTCTTACCATGAAAAGCTGATGCGGATTGAGGTGACAAGGTATATTCATTAGCTTGATTGAACAATTTCACCATGCATATGTATTTTTAAACATTTTATTGTATGTGGAGATAAGAAATTAGCATCTCAAGAAGCGGAGAGCAATAAACAAAGTCCAGGGACAGTTGTAGTCTGTTACTTGGGAATTCCTAGAATTCCTGGGTTTCAACGAGGCACAGAACAGCTTATCCTGATGGCTCCTTGTTTGTTATCTCCTCCTTTGCTTGGGATGTTAATGGTTGTCCCCTCCCCTACTTGGAATGTTTTTAATTAGCATTTGTGTGAACCTAGTGGTAGGGTAAAGGTGGAAGTCAGAGAAAGTCCTCACGTGATCATGTTCACTAGCCCAAAATAAAGCTGAGATGCTTAGGGAGTTCCGGGCTCACTTTGAGAAAGACAAATCTCAGTGAGACCTCTGAGCAAAATTCTTCGGGTCTTCTCATTGTTTCTTTTGGCACCGACTCATAACATACAACAATTGTACCCTGAAAATAAATAAAATGTTGTCAATTAAAAATAAACTTAATTTTAAGAAAAGATGATGTGGGAGGGTTGCAGGGTCCTGAGGCTCAGGAGGGGAGCTTAGCTGTGATGAAAGCACCAGGAAGCCCCATCCGGAGGAGGACTACAGAGTGGAGGAAGATTTGGTGAACACAGCACTTGCCTTCCCTACGACCAAGGCTTTGTACCATACTGACTGCCTTGGAATGTGCCTACAGCCTCCCTAAAGCCTCACACAGTCCTGGCTGGGGCCTTTGTCAGAGGTGGCTGGATCTAGAGTGTATGATGCTGGGATTAAGGCGGTGAGATTACTAAATCAGCCCACTGATTGGGTTGGCACTGCGCTAACCCCGGTAACCTAGATAGACTATAAAGAGGGCAAAAAGAAGCTGCTAGGGTCACTTGTTGGTTCCCTTGCTTGCTCTGCTTTCTTCTGCCTGTTATGAATGGTTTTTCCTCTGCAGTTCCCCTCTGCCATGCACCCTGCCTTGGAGTCAGCAAATTATGGACTGAAACCTCTACAAACTGCGAGCTAAGTAAATTGTTCCTCCTTTAACTTTGGGTGTTGGGTTTTTTTTGCCTCAGTAACTAGAAAAGTAATTAATATGCTGATACTGATACATGTCTGAAGTTTGCTAAATTCAGACTGGCTACTAATTGCCGATTCACCTCCTACTACAGCAGTCATGGGATTCCTATCTAATAAAGTGAACAGCATGAAAATGTAACGTCCAGCTCGCCTTACAGCCATTTCTGAGCTGGTCAATTATCCTATGCCTGAAGTCCCCTAACTATATCACTGCAAGATGTTGATAAATCTGCCTTTCTTGCCAAAAGATCACCAAAGACAGCATTTTCAGAATGATCTGGTACACAGATCTATACAGATGTTGGCCAGAGAGTAGGAGATCATGTAAGTTTGGCTCTGAGTCTTGACTCCACCGTGTGATTGGCATGATCCTTAATTTTCTCATCTGTAAGAGAGAAATAATTTGGGTTGAAAAGAATCAATGACATGTTGAATATAGGAAGAAGAATCAATAATATAATTTATTTGTGTGCCCTTAGCAGAGTGTCTCACATTTAGTAAGGACATCATAATTACTGACTTCATTGTATTCACGCTGCAGTGTGGATACTTCTCCTTAAGAATTTTGAATATATACTGCAATCCTTGTGATTATCTTTCACATGTAAACATGTATCCTGAATGCTCAAAATAAGAATTTTTAAAATCAGAAGATATGATATGAAGGGGAAGCTATCTTTAGAGGATAGCAGGAGCCCAGAAGTGCTTTCCTTATGCATAAAAAGAAAGAATGAACAGGTTCCAAGTTGCTGGGAGGTGAAACACTACCTGGGGTCCCTGGCCTAGTGCTGAGCTGCTGCACCCAGAAGAAGAGGGATTTCTGAAAAGTTCTCTGGAATGTTGCTTGGGGGTACTGATGTCTCTGTATTGTTTCCTGTGTTCTCTCCTTCCTTAACTCCAAAAGAAATAGGACAAGGGTCTTTGGCAATTCAAACTCATCTTACTACTTCCAACCTTGGAAAATCGCAGAAACATTTGTCCTAGTTGAAAATGAGCTGAAGACACATAGGTCTTGTCCCACAGTCTTCCTTACAAAAAACACCAAGATAAGTGAAGGGGATAGATCCATAGAGATGACTCTCAACCAGGAACCAAAGGCTCTTATGGAGGAGCATAGCTTAACCTAAAGCTATTAATCAAAAAAGAATCTGACTGGCTGTGATATCAGAGAAAATCAAGCAGGGGAGATAAATGAGAAGGAGCCAAATCTGAAGGGCAGACAAGTTCCTGAAATTCAGGGGGTTGGATGGAGTTCTAGTTTACCAAACTCAGAACAGTCTTTTTTTTTTTTTATGTATTTAGTACAGTGTCTACAGAGTCTCACTACACAGATTGGACTCATAGTGATCCTTTTGTTTTCAACTTCCCAAGTGTTGAGATTACAGGATTGCACCACAACCCACCATACCAAGGCTCAGGCACAGTCTCAGCATGCTCTGGGGGCGGGAATGGCACAGCATGCAGGGGATCAAACTCCAGTCCCTGCATCTGCCTCAGCAGGCACTTCAGTCCACTGAGTTATCTGTCAGAGTAGAGAGTAGAGAGAGAGTAGAGAGTAGTCATGTTAGCCCTTTGATTCTGTGCCCAAGATACCAGTTTATAGATATTTAATTATCAGGAGGCTTTAAAAAAGCTCTTTCCATCAGTTATAGTTCTAACTATAGTTTATTCTCCAACTTGTAGTGATTCTCCCATTTTCAGCCTCCCAAGCACTGGGATTACAGGCGTGCACCACCAAGCCCAGTCTCAATCTCTGTCTCAGTTAGGAAGGACTAGTCTGTGAGACAGAATGGTCTTCTGTCCAGATTTGACCAAAGATGAGTAGAGCGATGGCTGTTGATACTAATAAATGTATTCTTCCCAGGGTCCTCACACTGTTACAGTTTAGTCATCTGTATGAATGAGTACACATGCCAGTCATTATGTACGTAGAGTTTGTGACAAGAAGAGATACCAGAAGTCATTAACAGGAAATATTTGATTGAATGGAAAGATTTTTTTTTAAAAAAAAATAAATTTAGGACAGGATCTACAGAGTCTACAGGATCTCACTACATACATCAGACTCACAGTGATTCTCTTGTTTTCAGCCTCCCAAGCACTGGGATTACAGGCACGCGCCACCATGCCCAGTCTCGATGAAAAGATGTTGAATGGAGGAAATCTTCTCTTCAGTCCTTCTCCCATCTTCTGACCCTCCCTGTTCTTGAGGATGATGCCAGAGTTACGAGCTGAGGTCCTTGCCTATCTTACTACTCACATGTCATTCTGCCATTTGATGTTAATGAAGCATGGCATCTTGTTACAATAGAGGACCCTTTCCAGAGACCAAGGATGACAATTCAAGTCACAGATGCATCAGTGTGTTGAAAAGAACATTATCTTTTTCACGGTTTAATCCCTATCTAATCCTTTGCTTAAATAAGTGCTTGGTGACTTCTTGTAAGATTTTTTTTTTTTTTATTGCATTTTTGAGACAGGGTCTCTCTATGCAGTTCAGGCTGTCCTTGAGCTCACTTTTGTAGCGCAGGCTGGTCTTAAACTCACACCAACCCTCCTGCCTCAACCTCCCAAGTACTGGGACTACAGGCGTGTGCCACCACGCCTGGTGATTGTAAGATCTATAAGATGTTTTTGGCTGAGAAATACAACTGCATTGTTACATGGTACAGCATACCAAAGGTAATGGAATTCCATGTTGTCTTTCCATTCTGAGCTGGTACTTTTCACCTCTTTCTTGTCAGTGTCTAGTTCATAAGGTTTATATCACATTGGTCAAAAAAATTTTTGGAGAGTGTTCCAAGGATCAAACTTGGGATCTTGCATATGCCAGGCAGGTGCTTATGCTGCTGAGCTGTCTCCCAGGTCCCCCACAAGGTCCCCCACTCCAGATCCCCCCCTTTTCTTTTTCTTAAACCAGGGATTGAACTCAGGACCTGTGCTTGTCAGGCAGGTGCTTATGCCACTGAACTATCTCGCTGGCTCAAAATGTTATTTCAACTAAAGTATATTACTCCTACCACCTAAAATTCTGCTTAAACTGAAAAATTGAGTTAAGTGAAAGGATCAGTAATAGATAGATAGCTAAATTCAGAGTATAGTTATGCATAGTTGGTTGTCATTAAAATTATAATTTTTAAAAAAATATTGAGTAACATGAAAATGTGTCCTATGTAACTTAAAAGAATAAGATTCAAAGCCAGATAGCAGGTATAACTTCAAGGAGTAGGAAAAAAAAGAACATGTATGAAGAGATATTAAAAGGAAAATGTCAAATATTAAGAGTTTATCCCTGGTATAAGTTTATAGCTTTTTCAATTTTTTTTTGTTGTTGTGATTCTATGCTTGCAATTTTTAAAATACTAAACATTTATCTGCACAGCTTTCATTGTAATACGTTTAATATTTCCTTGTTCGTGCTCTATGTGGTTCTATGTTTTGAAAATAAGCAATACTGTATGTATAGCTGATTGATACATGTCCAGCAGAAACGGGTTATATTTCTTTGTTTTGTTTTTAATGTTGGGGATAAATAAGCAGAGCTTCCAGGAAAGCGCAGTTTCTCATAAACTGCGAAGTCAAACTCAACGTAGAGAACGGGCGGCTAGGGAGCGCTCCGTGCTAGGCTCGCTCGTGCGATCTCATTTGCTCTTCACAGCTCGTTGAGGAGGAAGATGTTTGCCCAGTGAAGAAATGGAGAGGCTCAGTGGAGCCACAGGACCTTCCATCAGTCATGTGCCAGCGACTGCTGCCCCTTCTCCCTCTGTCATCTTCTCTTTGCTTCTCCTCCTCCTCCTCCTCCTCCTCTTCCTCCCTCTTTCTCTTCCTCTCCCTCTCCCTCACCTTCGTCTTCTTCGTCTTCATCTTCATCTTCTTCCTCCTCTTCCTCTTCTTCTAATTGTATTTTAGGGAAGGGTCTACAGGGTGCTCAGCGTCTCACTACTGAATCAGATTCGCAGTGATCCACCTGTTTCCAGCCTCCCAAGAGCTCAGATTTCAGGTGGGCACCACCATGCCCAGTCTCAGTTGCTCTCTCAGCGCACCCCAGGGGTGGGGCTGACATCACATGCCTGGGATCGAACCCTGGCTGCTGCGCTCTGCCTAAGCAGGTGCTTTAGTCTGCTGAGCTACTTGGCCGGCCCTCTTTGCTTTTCTTGTAAGCAAATCTGGAAACACATGCACACTCAGAGAGCAACCACACAGTTGGAGTTTTGTTTGGGAAGGCTTGATAGAAGTGTATGTATGCATATATTTTGTTATTTGTTATTCTGGATCACAACAGCTTATTTCTTGTGTGTAGTTCCTTCTCGTGGAAACACAACTCCTTTCAATTATTGTAAGCTCCTGATAGCACCCAGCGCACAGTGCCTTCTACCTGGATTCTCCCTAAGTGCTTTTACGTAACCACTAAGTCTTACTCTTTTACATTATGCACAGAACATTGCTGTTTAGGATGCAGAGGTAGCTTTGTGCATTTCGTTATGATGGCATTATAGGTAGATGGATAAGAGCTAGTAAGACAATAAGGACCTCCAGACAATCAAAACAGTTAGTGTGGAAACTACAGCTGTGTTCTCATGTGTATCTTCATTAAATTGAAAAAATAAAATTGGCCTCTTTTGCTGTTATTTTTTGGATAAGAATGTTGGAAGATGCATGTGGTAATGATGCTACTTATAACTACTTTCTAGCAGAGAATCTTCTGAAATTGCTGATATTTTCCCAGGTGTTCAAGGGCAGTAATAGTTATCAATAGGCAAGAAATTAAAGGAACCATGTGCAAGGCTCAAACTAAATCCAGCCATAGATTTGGTAGAATTTAAGAAAGATGTTTGCCTCTCTAAGGACAAGAAACAAGTCCCTGTAGAGTCTTTTCTGCCTGCTAAAGAATATTCTGGCTTTTTGCAACTGCTTGAGTTCTTCTATCTTCTGAGAAGAGAGATAATGTTACAATAAAGCCTGCTTTGGACCTAGGAGTAGAGAATGGCAACAGAGAGAAACAAGGCTTGCCAGGTGGTAGAGCAGAGCAGGACTACTAAACAAAGTGTCAGAAGCCAACCATGACCAAGACAGAGAGAGAGACCAGAGAGAAAAATGAAAAAGGCTGGAAGAAGAAATGGCCCGGAGAAAGGGGTTGGAGTGAGAACAGCATGAAAAATGAAGGTGGCTTGTCGGAAAGAGAACAGGGAGATTTTGGAGGATGTTTTTCAGGCAAACTCTATGTTCTCTTAATGGTATCAGGAAGAATGGAAGTAAATTGTTTAACGTATTCTCAAATTACTATTGGTAGATGAGTTCCTTTGCACAGAACTACAGTGCTGCCTACTGTACATTTGTATGTTTGGGGCTGTGTGCTTAGTATAGCTGCAGTTCACTCAGGAAATAGCCCTCAGCTATAGGGATGGATGACAGGATCATACACATTTAGATCATTCATGTGCAAGACCAAAAGACAATATCTGCTGTCTCTTTTCCGTGATCCATTCTAGTATTTTCTAGCATTAGAGATTTTGATATTCTGGTTTTCGTTGTTCCATATTGAAAGTAGGGTTTTATTTTCACATTAATATTCACAGAAAGGCATACATATTTGACATGATCAGTAACTACCATTAAAGAAATTTCTATGAAGATTTATTTTCTAAAACTAATTAGGTAAGCAAATAGTTATGACTATCAGATCAGCATGTGTGCCATAGGAATGAGTTTGAGGAAGCCCTCAGAGATTATAGGCTCAGCAGTGAATATTTCAGCAGCCCAGGGATTCTGTTTCTATGCCTCATGAATGATTACACGTATCCATACACATAACCATGCATAGTTTTAATAATGACATGGAGTATAGAAGAAATTTGAGCAATATTATAAAAGTCTCAGTCAGGTCCTTTTCCACCAAATTCATCTTGAAAGCAGAAATGCCAGTAAGTTGAAAACCAGTGAATGTGAGTTTTTCCCATTTCTCTGCTACCTCCTACTTGTGTTGGAAGTGCTAATGAACTAATGGCTCAAACAAAATCCAGCATACCTTAGTCCATCAAAATTTTATAGAATGAAAAAAAAAAAAAAAAAAAAAAAAAAAAAAAAAAAAAAAAAAAAAAAAAAAAAAAAAAAATCAGATCAGAGAATGATGCAAGGCAGGGAGGACCTCAGCGTCTCCCACTCAGTTCTACACTGCATACCTGGTTTCCAGATAATCACAGAGTGGCTGAAGATGATTCATCTCAAAGACCTATTTAAGGAAGGAAGTGAAAGTTAGAGGCTAAAAAATGACCCAGAATCAGGCGCTGACAGTCGTGTGTTAAAAGATTCTATGTAAAGCCCAACTTTCCAACCACGGAAAGAGACCTGCTTTACTCAACATTTTGGAGTGAAAAATTTAAGGGGAAAGCAGAGCTAAGATGAAATGTTTAGAAATAGTTTTAACTTTCATGCATGACACCAAAAAACACAAGAAATCTACTGAGCAGATTAAACAAATAAACGTGCAATCATGCATTTAATTTGAATTCCCATGAAAATTTATAGAATTTGTAAGAAGCAACAAAAGTTTATTTTTAATACAAGATAGACCACTCATCGGCTTCAAACTCAAATCCTCATAAACTCTAAGCAAGTGACTCAAAGATTCAGAGGCAGAATATTCAGAGTATTGCTGATGTTCCTGATGCTTTTTTAAAAAAATAAATTCATTTGTGCACAATTCACCTCTGCATTTATTCTTTCTTTTTTTATTTAATGTACAGTTAGTTTCCTGAAAAAATACTGGATTCAATTAGTTTCTTGTTCATGCTGTGCATCGTGCAGAGTTTGGGGATATAAAATTTTGTTTCTTGTGCTAATGAATGTATATAGCCCACTGTGTGACCTAAGAAAAATGGACTTTAACTCTACTATAAATGCTGTGATAAAAGTAAGTATAGATACAAATTTTGACTGAGAAATCTGTGGCTTCTAGAAAGCATTAGTTCATGAGCTGAACGCTAAAATATAATGTATTTAACTGGATGAAAGAGAGGCAGTAGAATGTGTTGATCAGGGAACAGACTGCATAGGCAAACTGTCTGGTCTCTTTCAATTCTTATATTTGACAATGACTATGTATGACCCAAGGCACATTATCCAACATTGCTGTCCCTTACTTTTCCTCATGAGTAAGGACTAAAATCAGACCTACCACTTACCCATCTGGCTTAGTTATTTTTCTCATTGCTAAGACAGCTAACCCAACCCCCAAAGTTACAAGTGCAAAGGTTTATTTACTCCTAGTTTGTAGAGGTTTTAGTTCATAATGGGTTGGCTCTAAGGCAGGCTGGCGTGGCAGATGGGCATGGCAGAAGCCAAAGAGTTTATGGTAGACAGAAGCTAACAAGGGAAGCAATAAGCCAAAAGGTCAACAGCACCTTCTCTCTGCTTTTTTTTTATATTCTACCTAGGCTACCAGCTTTAGGGTAGTGCCAAAGCAATCTGTGGGCTGATTTAGTACTCACATACCTTTAATCCTAGCATGACACATTCTAGGTGCAGCCACCTGTAAAAAAACAAAGAATGAGAAACCAACCAGCCAACAAATAAATAAAACAATCCCACTTATGATTGGATAAGGCTTTGGGGAGACATCTAGACACAAGTCATACCACCATCCTAGGGCTATAAGGTTAAAGAAATGAGTTAATATTTCCAAAGCACTTGAGTGGCATCTGTCTTGTGTATTATAGAAAAGAATGATGAGTGATTGAAAGGGGGGGGAGATGGCAAGTGTGCTTGGTGGCCAGAACACCTGTGAAGAGGCCTAAGAGGCCTTCCAGGCTCCATTGAGGAAAGAATGGAGAGCAGAGCAGAGGGCTGATGGCTGAAGAGCATTGAAAGACAAAGCTGTAGAGATTTGAAGACTGGTAAAGAAAATGTTCTTAATATCTTAAACATCAGGAACAACTTGTAAATATTTGAAGTGAATGAGTGATAAGACAAGATTGGCATTTCGAACAGGCCTCTCTGGTAGTGGTATAGAGAATGGATGACAGGGTAGAAGGAGTTCAGGAGACAGGAGGGTGAATTAAGACAGCGTTTCTAAAAATTGCCTAGTATTTCATTTGGAGCACTTTTAAAGTGAATAGATTCTTAGGTTTCTTCCGGCAGCCTCTGACCTAGAGGATTTGCATTGTGTCCAGTCATCTTTCTTTTCAAAAAACGTCTCCAAGAATGCCTATCGTGAGATACTTTTAGCAAGCACTGAGCTAGGTGGTGATTGTAGGCAACTAAGGGAAGGATACTGAGAACTTCAGTCAAAGTAGAAATGATGTGGTTGGAGAGAAAGGGAAGGCTATAGAGGAGTAAACACTTATGGGACCCAGTGACCCATAGGACTATGATCCATAGTTCCTAAATCTCTGGATTTAGGAACCAAGGGTGACACTTGGATTTGTGGTTTGGGTGACTGGACAGATTGTGGAGGAATCTTGAAAGTGAAGCATGCCTGGGAGGGAGGTGAGAGAGATCAGACTGTGGTGGGTGGGCTTTGGAGCAACACTGGGGAGCATGTGCAGAAGAAGTTGCATACACATGTCTCAAATACACAGGAGACATGGGCTGGAGATATGAAACTGGAAGCTGGCAGCATATTAACAGACACTGAACCTCAGCAGCTTCAACATTTAATCAGTGGATGGGGAAACATCACCCTATTGTATTTATTCTTTCATTTATTCACTCAGTCATTCCTCAAAAAAACCAAGTTAGAGAGAGAGAGACACACACACACACACAGAGAGACAGAGAGAGAGACAGATAGATAGAGAGAGAGAGAGAGAGAGAGAGAGAGAGAGAGAGAGAGAGAAGCACCAACTGTACACATTTCCCATAAAGGATACTCTGAAGAAGTAGCTAATAAGGAAAAGTGTCATGGAAGCCAACAGAAAAGATTATGCCAAGTGACACTGAGGCTCCAAATGAGGTGATGAGTGAAAAAGTTCTCTGGATTTAGGAAGAAATAAAATCATTTTTAAATTAGAGGAAATGCAATTGACTCAGCTCAGTGATGGGTAAGAAGCTGAAATTTGAGATATGGCTTGAAGCATGAATCAGTGGTGAGAAAATGGAGGAAGGGAAGGAAAGGGAGAGTCATAGTTGGAAATGGGTTCATGAATCCTACTCTTCTCTATGCCCTTTGCCACAGTTCTGTGTGACATTTTGTCCCCCTGATCAAACAGTTCTTATTCTTTTCACCTGAGCTCAGGCATATAGTTTATGGTGTCCTTTAGGAGATTACCAAACCCAAACTTGTAATGCAATTGTGTATTGCAGCTTGCCTGCCGCTGCAGCTCCTGGGAGCCTTGTAACTGCAGCCAGCTAAACATCAATCGACATCAATTTCCTGCAGACCTGGGTCCCATCATTTTTGCACTCTGTTGGCAGCCAGAACCAGCTATCAAGCTGAGTAAACTATCTGATCAGCTTTTACCGGTCTCCTTGATGACTGCAGTTGCTGAAGAAGCTTAGCTCATCCTAGCAGAAGAACCACCCAGCAAAGCCCAGCTCAGAGTATGCAACCACAGCAAAGTAACTCCTTTCTCAATAGTTTCTATATAGCCAAAACTAACTGTCATGGTAAAGCCTGATGACACATGCCTGTAATCTCAACACTCTGGGAGGCTGAGGCAGGAATATCATCAGTTTAACTGCAGCCTGGACAATATAGTGACTCTACAAGACCCAGTCTCAAAAATAAAAATAGAACTGAGGATGTAACATAATATTAAGGCCCCAAATTCATTACCATCAACAAATAAAACTAAACCAAACTGAAGTAAACTAATGAAACCAAACAACCCTCCTCTACCCCTGCACCAGAAACCCATAAACCATAAACAAACAGTGATATAATAAAGCATTGTTTGAGTGTCGTGAATTTCAAGTGCTTAAATTCTCATGGAATTTATATTTATCTCTGAGATGTTGGGATAGGTGGCGGGGGGTTAGGAAAGCTATTTTTTTTTTTAACAACACATTGTTCTGGACAGGAAAAAAAGCATAGTATGAGGAGTAGAATGGGTGTGTCACATAGTATTATTGATCCATGCCACAATTTTGGATTGTGACATAATTATGTTGAGTGAAAGAAGCCAAACCATCTAAACAAAAAGAGAAATCATTCTGTATACTTTCTTTTACATGAAATTCTAGAAAGTATACACTTATTTCTAATGACAGAAAACAGGGGCTGCAGGAAAGGAGGAAGGGGTGGGTTAGCAGGAGGCACGCAGACTTACGGCTGATGGACACAGTCATCGTGCTGATTGCGCTGATGAATTTGTGGGTATATAACGTTCGTAAAAACTCATAAAAATAGACAATTAAAGATGTGTAGTTTAAGGCACATCGATTGTGTCTCAATGAAAAGTCAAAGAGAAAAAGAGTAAAACTAAAAATAAAAATTTTCAACTGGCTTCTTACTCATGAATGAAGAGTCAGAACAATGATTCCCAAAGATGTTCATGCACTAATATCGCGAACTAGGTCTATACATATGTAGAATGGGGTAGAACGGAGAATTCAGTGCTACCTTATCTGGCTCAGAAACTTTGCAGAAGACATTGAAAGTGTGAACTTTAAAGAATAATTTTGAGGTTTTGTGTGTGTGTGTGTGTGTGTGTGTGTGTACGCGCACGTGTGTGTGCTGGGTCTCACCATGCAGCTCAAACTCCAAGTGATCCTCCTGATTTCTGCCTCTCTCGTGCTAGAATTACAGGCATGCCCCACCACACCCAGACTCCATCACTGGCTCAGTGAGTCCAGGGGCAGGGCCAGCGAGGCATGCGGTGCCAGGGACCGAATCCTGGTCCATGTGCTTACCTAAGCAAGTGTTTAGTCCACTGAGCTTTACCGCTGGCCCAGGAATGATTTTAGACTGATATAGATCCTATGTTCACATGAGGGAAGGGTCTTCCGCATTGGACCAGAGTTACTATGGGAGAAGGTAGAGATCAGAGAGACTCACATTGCCAGCACTGACTTTGAAGGTGAGAAAGTGGTTTCTGAGCCAGGAAACATGGTGGCCTTCCGGAGCTGGCACTGGGCCTCACTTTATGCAAAGCAAAAAAACAGGAACTTTAGTTTTACCCTTAAACTTTTAAAACTGCATATTCAATTTACATGAACCGGAAACAGATTCTCCGCTAGAATCTGCAGAAATGCAATACCTGAGAAGACACCTTCTAGCCTGAGCTATGCTTTACTTAATTTGCATTGTTTTCTGTTATTACATTTGGGTCAATTGATTATAGCAGTAACAGACAATGATATAACATGATGATAATGTAAAGAATATTTTGTAGCTGTAGCAGAGAGAATGTAAAGAGTGCTTTCATGCTCATAAAGTTGAAATTATTCAAGTAGCTATTTTGAAGGACCTCTATTTTCCAGCCATAAATCAGAAATGATTCAGTTGTTTCTTCTTTGGACCTACTTACTTCCTTGTTATCAACATTACACTTACTCACTTTTAAAAATACTGTGCTGGTCACCCAGGTGTGCCACCACAGGCTGGGTGGAAGGAAAGGTCCTACCTTTTCTGACCTCTAGATCTGACTACATGCCAGCTACAGCAACACCCTTCTACTAAACATTAGCCCCATCAAAAGTTATGTTGTAGATTATGTCTTTCCCCCGTTTTGGTGTAGCCATTGTAAGCTGAGTCTAAACGAAAGCACTGAACATTTTCTCCAATTCTTACACTATTTTCAGGCTTTCAGAACTGAGAACAGGCCACCTGGGCTTACGTACTAATACCCCTCTAGTGCCTAACTTGTTGCTCACCCTGGAGTGTGCTGGTTTTCTCATCTGTGAAGTGGGGATGGCAGTGGTATCAGAAAATGAAGACTAAGTGGAGCTATTATAGGTAGCCAAGTTGGATGAAAATTAATATATAGTTAGAGAGGGATTGGACTCAAGGAAGTCAGCGAGAGGGGATGGTAGCAGAATTGCGGCTGGAACACAACCTGAGAAGGCAAGGCCCTCAAGATGAAGCTGCAAAGGCCAGAGTTAACCTAGTTCCTGAAAGGATGAGTGGAAATATTTCCTATTTTTAACTGCTTTTGTCCTTTGTAATTCATTCTTCCTTTTCAGGGGATATGAACACAGAACATTTGACATGGAGCAGGTCGGGAGTACCTATCAGCTGTTTCAGAAGAGTATAGAAAGCATTTTATAGGCTTCTAGCGAGCGGGAGCTTGTTGATTGTTAGGATCATGATAATATCTTTGCTGTGAGTAAGGACGATCTCTCACTAATGGAGATTTGCCTAGCTTCACAAGACCTAGTAGATGAACTTGCAATTTTCCATTCTTGGTCTCAGTCCTGCTGAGAAGATACAGGTCGCTTCTTCTGCCTTTTGCGACCTCAAAGTTCCTGTTTCTGCCTCATGAGACCGAAGCAGGAAGAGAAAGTGGCTCCGTGATGTTTGCTGATAGAAGCAGAATTCTGTCCAGTGACTTCTTTCTTCCTGATTAGGCTGGTGTGAGTTCCACGACCTTATTCTTTGCACTTCGCCCACCCTTTTAGTCTTACGAAGACTTCGATCTCCCCAGTGTCTTTCCTTATCAGCCCATCACATTGAGCTGAAAGATCCTCAAAGTTCTGTCATTTTGCCAAACAAAACAGAACATTCTAGCCAAATTTAAGCCGAATCACTCACAACATTTACAATTCTATCACATATCAGCTTTCCTGTGTGACATTTATTTGAGGAAAGGCTCGCATGGATCTAAGGGAGTTGGTTTTAGAAAATTAAATGAGACAAACTGAAATGATCTGATTCACAGAAGAAAGAAGATATATTATGTGATGAGAGAGTTATTTTCAGAGACCTTATTTTCATGACTATGAGTACCGGGAGGAAAAGCACATGGGTGGTATTGTTAATTTAGTATGGGGTTTGCTCCAGGCTCTGTATGGAGCTTCTACAAGCAGGCAGGCAATTCTTAGGTCTCCATTTTTGAATGGAGAGCCACAGGAGATGCTGTCTGCCACACAGAATAATCAAGTGAGAACAAAGTAGCAGTTAACGTAGGTAGCTTTGCTGACTGGTTAGGAGATGGTGTGGCCTTCCCAGCATGCACACTCTACAGTGAGGAGGAAGTGGATGTGAGCTCTAAGAGCTTTGTGTGGGCCACCTTGAGAGTGGGTAGTTTGAAAATTTCATTAGTTGCCATAGAAATTGTCATAATGATGTGGTTTGTTCAGTCTTTGTAATACTGAACACCTCTTAAAAGTGCCCAGGAAACAGTAGTTTTACTTTTTAAAAAAAATTCTGCTGCATAGTTACTTACATAAAAACAATAATATGTAATTGGATTTCTAGTTCAATTAAAACAAAAAATGTTAGCACTTGCATATCTTTAGGAGCAGCATGTTCATTTCTTAATCATTTTTTTTAGATGAAAGTTTTCTGCAGTAGAAAAATCATCAGGAAGTGATTCTTCTTTTTCTTCCCCAAACACAGAGCCTTAGTAACCAAGGTTACAAAGTTTCATAAAAAGAACAGGAAGCTCTCCTCCTGTTATGAATGTGTTTTGTCAGTGTTAGGGCTTGTGTTTAGATGTCCTCTGCAAGCTCGTGCAGTCCTAGGTGGAGATTTTCAGAGGTGAATGGCTGGGGAGTGTGTGGTTCTGGAGCTGATTCAAGGTACAATGCCAGGCTCAAGACCACTAGCATGAAGTGTATGAGGAGTACTGCCCTGAGGAGCCTGCAGAGGGTAAAGGGCAGCAGAAAGACACTGTTGAGGTCCTTTGCTGCCTTCGGCTCGGCCGAAACTCTTTCCTCCTCTGTGTTCCCCCTCTGCCAAGCTGTCTTGATTTCTTGGAACCAGATTATGGACTGAAACCTCTACAAACTGTAAGCTAAAGATTTTCCCTTTAACCATGAGTACTATGTATTTTTGTCTCAGCGATGAGTGAAAAGTGACTTGTAGTCAGCAGTGGCGGGCTCAAATTCAGACTGGGTGTGAGTTGAATCAAAAGTATGTTTTGAGCCAGGCACACAGCTCAGTGGTACAGCACTTGCCTGGCAAGTGCAAGGTCCTGAGTTCAATTCCCAGTGCCCTCCCTACAAAAAGGGATTCTTTTTTCTATTCCTTTGCATTGCTTTGCTTGTGATGGCCGCTCATGACTTAGACTCTGAATACCCTTTCCAGGGCTAAGTTTTGCAGGTGGCTTTGAAATATTGAGAAGTAATATTTGTCTGTGCAAGAAGTATCAGATTGCAGTTATAAAAACTTAAACTTAAGTGCAGTACAGCACTCTGAGTTTGATTCCTGGTCCCCTCCCCCCCAAAAAAATACCTTGATTGCTTAATGGGAAAGTCTTTGCTGCTCTCACTTTTTGACATGGAAATAAACGACCATGTAATACATAGAAATATATATTATCTGAATAGTGATCATTGAATTGATTTAATTTAGAGATATGATGCATATTATTTACTTATTTTTATGAGAAGGACATAGAACTGGATTTGGTTGTTGATTGAGCTATGTGATATGAGAATTGAAGTGCTCTATTTTTTTTTTTTTTAAAGATCATTTTTTTTTAAATTTTTATTTATTTATTTATTTGTTTGCTTGTTGTGTTTGTTTCTTTATTTATTTATTTTGTGGCTGGCTCAGCCTGCCCTGGTGGTGGCGCTGGCGCAGCATGTGGTGCCGGGGATCGAACCGCAGTCCCTGCAGTTGCCTGAGCCTTCCTACGCAGGCGCTTTAGACCACTGAACCATCTCGCCGGCCCCTATTTTTTTTTTAAAGTAAAATAAAAAATAAAAAATGATATAAAAGCTCACGAACAGTGGTTAGTACATTGCATATTGTTATTCTCAAAGTGTTGTCATAGTATAAGATATAGGCCTGAAAAATTGATCACACCACACAGACATAGCACATTTTCAATGAACTAATAGCAATTAGAAGCATAACTATCTCAACTATCTTATTTATTTGCGTGCTATTGCTTTTTTCTTTCTTCTTTTCTCCTTTCTGCCATTCCAGTTTCTGTTTCCTTTTGAGCAATTTCTTCCCACTTCACAATATCTACTGTAAATTTTGGACCTTATTTACCCTTTTAGCTTCTTACACTAGGGAGACAATATGATGTTTACACATGTGAGACCAATTTATTTCACTTATGAGTATGAATTCAAATTGCATCCATTTCCCTGTAAATGTCACAAGTTTGTCCTTCTTTATATCTGAGTGGTACTTCATTGTATAAAAATACTACATCTTTTTTAAAAATCCATTCCTCCGTTGAGGGGCATTTGGATTGCTTCCAAGATTTATCTATGACAAACTGTGCTGCTATAAACATGAGTTCACATATATTGCTGTGGTATGATTTTTAAAATCTTCCACAAAAATATACAGAAGAGGGATAGCTGGGTTGAATGGGACTTTAAATCCTAATTTTCTGAGGAATCTCCACACAGACTGCTGAAGTTGTTGTACCAGTCTACATTGCCACCAATGGGGGATACATGTTGCTTTAACCTTGTAGCCCCGCCAGCATTGGTTATTGGTTGATTTCTTGATAATAACCATTCTTTCAGGGGTGAATATCAATGTTATTTTAATCTGCATTTCTCAAATGATCAATGATGTTGAAAATTTTTTCATATTTTTATATTTGTTCATCTGAGAAGTTTGTGTTCATCTCAGATGTACATTTTAGAATTCTGTCTTTGCATTTGGGAGTTTAGATTTTTTTTTTTTCAATTCTTTATGTTCTAAATTTAAGTTCTTTGAGGTACAATTATCTAAAAACATTTTCATAACTGTGGGTGTTTTTTCACTTTGTTGGTGACTTATTTTGATATACAAAAGCTTTTTAGTAAGACAAGATCCCCATTGTTGGTTTTTTGAAGTGTATCCCATATTTCCCACATGGTTGAGTTTTGTTCATGAAGTCTCTGACTAGAGTTGTCGTCAAGGTTTCTACCTACTTTTTCTTTCCACAGATCTAGTGTACCAGGGATTGAAGCAGGACCCTGCACTTGCCAGGCCAGTGCTTATTCCACTGAGCTATGTCCCTGACCTGCTAGTGTTTCTGTTTTAATATTTAGATCTTTGATATACTTTGACTCTAGTTTAGTGCATGGTGATAGACCTAGGCCTAGTTTTAGCCTTTGGCATGTAGAAAGCATGTTTTTCCCGCACCACTTATTAAAGAGATGACCTTTTTTTCAGTGAACATGTTTGACCCCTTTGTCGAAGGTAAGGTGGATGACTGTGTTTGTAGTAGTGTCTGCATCTTTTAACCTGTTCTATCAGTCCTCAGATCTGCTTTTATGCCCATAATGTGCTAGCTTTATTATAGTAGCTTTGTAGTATAATTTCAAGTCAGGGATTGTGG
>PVKN010009103.1:0-24209 GCA_004027915.1 Capromys pilorides
TAATTGTTTGACTAATCTTACATATCTATATCAATCTAAACAGATTTGATGATGAACATATGTAATACAACCATTGTTAAATTTTTCTTGTTTTGAAAATCCTGTACTATATGTATTCTTGCTTGTTACTGTTTTACTATTTTTGTTTCTGCTATATTTACTCTTTAAAATAAAAAAAATTAAAATTAGAAATATAGGAAAGATTAAAGAAGAAAATAAAAGAATCCATGTACCCCATCACTTGAGTGTAACCACTGGTAACATTGTAGGTATCTTTGTTTTTTTTGAATGCATTTAGTACAGGCCCTACAGGGTCTCATTGCACAGATCAGACTCATAGTGATCCCCCGTTTTGAATCTCCCAAGTGCTGGGATTACAGGTGTGGGCCACCACACCCAGCCTCAGTTGCCATCTCAGTGCATCCTGAGGCCTCAAACTCTGGTCCCTTTATTTCTGCTGAGCTATCTGGCCAGCCTTTGTAGGTATCTTTCAGTCTTTTTAAAAACTTTTTGAGACAGGATCTTGCTGTGTAGTTTATGCTGGGCTTGAAGTGCTGTGCAGCCCAGGCTGGCTTCAAACTCTCCTGTCTCAGCCTCCTCAGTACGGGGATTACAGGCATGTGCCATGACTCATGGCTTAGTTTTGGTTCATTGTGTACATATTTTTATGTACCTTAGTTTGTATTCTTTTTTACATAAACTGAAATATTAAAGCAAATCTGCAATGATTATATAATAGTCCATCGCCTCTGTGTTGCATGCACATTTTCATTTACAGTGACCGAAACAGTGGCAAATATCAATGGGCCGCTTCAGTGAGGCCATTCTAAGTGCTTTAAACGCATTGGCTGTTCAGTCCTCTAAACAACCCTCTGGTATATGTTGATTATCCTTTTATTAGAGATGAAGAAACTGAGGCAGGTGGAGTTTGAGCAACTGGCCCCAAATTACCCCGATCCTGAGTGGTGGGGCAAGAGAGTTCTTTTTCCTCTGATATCAGTTTGACAGTTTTTATTTATTAATTGAAACTAGAATAATTGAAAAGCTGACTGGGGAAAAACTGGGTTGACTTTCATGTCTTACTGTACATTAGTAAAAATTTCAATTGAATTAAAGACTTAATATAAAAAGATGAAATCTTTTATTTTTCCCAACATGGAAATTGAACCCAGTATCTTACACATGCTGATCAAGCCCTCTAACTGAGCCCAAAGGAGGAAAGCTTAAATATAGTACATAAAGCATGCTGATGGAGATTTAGAATTATCTGGGAGGTTATTTCAAGAATTAGCAGCCTGTAATCTCAGCAGTTGGGAGGCTGAGGCAGGATGATATTCATGAGTTTGGGGCCAGGCTCAACTACACACTGAGCTCCAGGCTGCCCTGAACTCCATAGTGGGACTCTATCTAAACAAAAAATAAAACAGAACAAAACAAACAAACAAAAAAGAAAGAGAAGAAAAGATTTGTCAAAGTCTTGGGGCTGGGGAGATAGCTCTGCGGCACAAGTGCCTGCCTGGCTAGTGCAAGGTCATGAGTTTGAACCCTGGTCTGCAAAAACAAAAACAAAAACAAAAATCTGGCTTCCTGAATCCTCAAGCTACTCAAATCAGAATCTCTGGAGGTAAGTTAGACACTTGTATTTTTATTTTTTTAGGTTTTTGTTTTGTTTGTTTGTTTTTTGAGACAAGGTCTCCCTATGCAGTTCAGGTTGGCCTTGAACTCATGATGTAGCCCATGCTGGCCTCAAACTCACAACAGTCCTCCTGCCTCAACTTGCCAAGTGCTGGGATTCCACGCATTAGCACTTATATTTTTGAAAAAGTCCTTCCCTTGTGTTTAGAATGCAGAAAGGCTGAGAGACACTGGCTTGAGGAAAAATGGGTAGATTTAAAAACATCTGGAACAAGAGAAAGCTTTCTGCGTATGCCATGAAACTCAAAAGTTCTAGCAGGATATGGGGGGTGCATGCCTGTGATCCCAACACTTGGGGGGCTGAGCCAGGAGGATAAGATCAGCCTGAAGTGCGTAGCAAGAGTTTGCCTCATCAAGAAAAAAGTCCAGCCAGGTGTGGTAGCACACGCCTGTAATCCCAGCGCTTGGGAGGCTAAAGCAGGAGGGTCGGTGCGAGTTTGATACCAGCCTGGGCTACAAAAGTGTGTTCAAGACCAGCCTGAACTGCATAGTGAAACCCTGTCTCAAAAGGATAAGAAAAAAAAAAAAAAGAAAAAAAGAAAAAGAAAAAGAAGAAAAAAAGAAAAGAAAAGAAAAGAAAAGAAAAGGAAAAAGTCCAAAATACTCTCAGGAGTTCTAGAGAACAAAACCGATGAATTCAGTAGTGGGGAGTTATTATTTCAGGTGTGTGGAGTTTCATTTTAGAGTGATGAGAAGTGCAGGAGTGGGATGGTGGTGATGGGTGAATGCACTTAGTGCAGCAAGCTGTGTACCAAAATGGTGAAAATGGTACCTGTCCTGTTATGTGTTTTCTATTTTATGACAGTAGAAATTACATTGCACAAAACATCACGGGCACAATGCAAAAAGAAACAACAGATTAGAAGAAAATAACTGACTCAATTTCTTTGCCCTGGTTGCTGAAACAAAATATCTGACCCCCAGTGTTAAAGGGAGAAAGGATTATTCAGCTCACAATTTATAGAGGTTCTGGTCTACAGTCAGATGGCTCCAAGGCAGTGTGGTGTGGCAGAGGGGAAACAATTTATGGTGGACAAAAGGTAGCAAAGCAAGGGAGAAACCTTAACAGCACCTTTCTGCCCCTTTTATATTGTATCCAGGCTGCTGGGATTCGGGCAGTGCCAAACCAATCAGTAGACTGATTGATTGATTGATTGATTTTAGGATTATAGATCTTTATTGACACATCTGATCTGCCCATTTAACATTTTCTCCACCCACTCGTGGAGCAGAGTCTCTCACAGGCTCTGCAGTGTCCTGCTTAGGTGCTGGTTTTGTGGAAGCCTTAGCAACAGCTACTGTAGTCCATCTAGATGCTTGCTTAGGGAGATAGCTCCATGGCACAATTGCCTGCCTGGCAAGTGCCAGGTCGTGAGTTTGAACCCTGGTCCCACGAAAAAAAAAAAAAAGACAAATGCTTGCTTAGCCTTCCTTGCTTCCTCAGTGGCCCTGAGAGCTTGTCATTTTTGACCTTTCTAACTTGTAGTTTCTGGTTCCTCCTGGCCATTATGTCAGCAGGAGACCCATTAGAGACAGCCCTCCAGAATTTGATAGCTCATTGTGTTCTTTTCTTTTGAATTTCTTCTGGCCATCTCTTTTTGTGCTATCTTCTGTGGAGGACAGGTCCAATTTATCTTCAGAAGATTTCTCTTGGAAAAGAATGCAGACTTGTATTTTGCACTTGGAGACGGAAACCCTTTCTGTCAGTCCTGGCATAGTGCCCCCTGTGTGCTGGGTGGATCCTATACCCACTAAAACTGCATAGCTTGACCTTCCTGGGGCAGCTGGCAGTCAAGGGGGTAAGATG
Source organism: Capromys pilorides (assembly GCA_004027915.1). Classification (NCBI taxonomy): domain Eukaryota; kingdom Metazoa; phylum Chordata; class Mammalia; order Rodentia; family Capromyidae; genus Capromys; species Capromys pilorides. Next base: position 3,503 of record PVKN010009103.1, read on the forward strand.
GCAAAGTGTGGACCAAATTGGTAATCACATACCCCTGAACCTAGCATGGCACCATAAGTCAATCACACACTCCAGATTCCGGTGCCTTTGAAAAAGCCCCGCCTATAACTGTGTGAGTCTTTAGGGGACATTGAGACAGAAACCATAACAGTAACTCGTCATAAAAATGGTTCATATATAAATACCTTGCTATGGCTTGTGTCCAATGTTCCCCCAAAGACACCTGAGGATATGTGCGTTCATAGCTAGGTCTCTTCAGAGCTGGCTGGATTTATGGTGTGTGATGTTGGGATGAAGGAAATATGGTACTGAATCAGTCCACTGATCAGTTCAGCATAGCTCTGGGTATGAATAATGGTAAGGCGCTCTCTGGGCATGGATGGCACCACCCAAAAGGCTCGTAGCCTGAATGGAATAAAAAGGAAAGGGAGGCTTACTTCACTGTCTTCAGCCTTCTGCAGGCCTCGCGGGGGACTGTTCCTCCTGGCCATCCTTGTGCCATGTTGCTCTGCCTTGCAGCCGGCCAACTACAGATCAAAACTTCTACAAACTGTGAACTAAATAAGCTTTTCCTCCTTCAGCTAATGAATAATGCATATTTATCCCAGCAATGAGACCAAAAAACCAAGACAGGCCTTCTATAAGTTAATAAGAAAGGAGCAACCAAAGTAAAGATGAAAAAACAACATGAAAGCAGTTCATACTGAATTGTACAACTATTACAGGAAAGAAAATGCAGACACTTGTTTTGTTTTGTTATTTTGAGACAGGGTCTCACTGTGCAGTTCAGGCTGGCCTTGAACTCACTGCATAGACAAGCTTGGCTTCAACTCATGGTGATCCTCCTGCCTCAGCCTCCCCAGGGCTAAATCATCATGTCTGATTTAGAGAGCCCTTTTATTCTTTAAATAAAGCTTCATGGAAGAGGAAAAGAGTGATATGAGATGGCACTGTTAGGGGCTTGCTGTCACTGTGGCACTTAAGTGGTTATAAACAGCAGGGCGAGAGAGACTCCAGTGTGTTTCTTAGCCCTATATGGGAATCAGCAGAAAGGGAGAGGCTGATGGAGCCAGTTCTGTGGGGGAGAAGTACAGGAGTGACAGCCTGACAACTGACAGGCCCAGGAGGGAGTCTTAGCAGGAGGAGTCAGGTCTTCCTCGAGATCCTTGCGATAGCAGGAGGTCTGGTCCCTACAGAGAACATCTAAGGGCTTGGTGGATTGCTGGGGCTCATGCCTCTGGAAAAGGTTAGCTAGGTTATCTGCTGCAATGCAGGGCGTGTGAAGATATGGTGAAAAAGTAAAGCCACGCTGTGTGAAAGCCTGTAAGTTTCCAAGAGGCTCGGAAGATAAGATTGTAGCTAGGGCATTCTGTTTGGCTGAGAACTTTTCTCCAGAAGTTTCCAGTAATGGGTGCTGAGCAGAAGGCCAGCAGGGAGTAACAAAGGGAAGGGACTGCTGGGTTGGGTGTGTCCAAGGCTGGGCAAGGTTTCAGGGATGTAAGCAGCTGTCCTGTGGTTGTCCATTTGTCCCCCTGTGGGCTGTGACCCCTCCCATTCCCACGGTAGGGAGTTGAATCCAGTCCCAGGCCACTTTGATCATGGGACACATGCAAGGAATAGTTCTCAAATTGCTCATTTGACTTTGCAACCCAAAGAACAAAGAATCTCCCCAAACAAGCAAACCTCACATCTTAGCACTGTGTCGACTTTGTCAGGATGCCTCTGTCTCGTCAGACAGTATTTTACTTCCTTCTTAAAGCTTGTTTTCCATTTTCATATGTGACAGCTGCCCTCAAAGGAAGAAACTGTTGAGGACATATGCACGTAGTTTGTTTTGTTTTTGGAATTTGTTGTGGTGGAACTGGAGATTAAGTCCAAGGCCTCATACATGCTGGGCAAGTGGTGTACCACTGAGCTATATCATTAATTCCCCCTCATTTTAAAAATCCATTCTAGCTGGGCATGGTGACACATGCCTGTAATCCCAGAGCTCCAGAGGCTGAAGCAGGAAGATCACTGTGAGTTTGAGACCAGCCTCAGCTACAAAGTAAGCTCAAGGCCAGCCTGAGCCTCATAGAGAGACCCTGTCTCAAAAAGACAAAATAAGTAAAAAAATTCTATTTATTTATTTCATTGTTACTGATTTTGAGACAAAGCCTCAGAGTCTGAGTATGTCATCCAGGCTGGCCTTGAACTCGCAGTGTTCCTTCTGCCTTAGCTTTAAAATTCATTTTGAGTAGCTTAGCTGCTGAATTTGATTAGTAGCACACACACACACACAATATCGCTCTGAGACAGGGTCATGCTAATTTGCCCAGACTGGGCCCTAATGTGCACTCCTTCTGCCTCAGTCTTTTGAATAACCGAGAGGACAAACATTTGTCACCATACTTGGTGGGATGCATGTTGGTAAGTGTACTCCAGTCCCTCATGGCTAATTGTTGGACTCCATGTGCCTGCTTTCTTTCCTGTTTCATTTTGGTCAGGGTGCTTAAAATTCTATTCTTAGAGATCCACAGCAGCACACCTCTTTCAGAGTGTGCTCATAGGTGTGTGCTCTTGTGTACACTCCCATGTTTGTATGTGTGTGTGTGTGTGTGTATGTGTGCTCACATATGTGCATGTGCATGTGCTTGTACATGTATGTGGGTGTGTCAGGAGGCTCTGTAGTGAAGGTGATGTGCTCAGGATTCTGAAGAGAACCCTTTGGTTCTTAGCACTGCTTGGAGGAACCAGATGTGGGAGGAAGAGGGTGGGAGCACATACAGTCCTGGAGAAGGTGAGCATGCCAAGCTCTCCGTCACTGGGGAGGCTCTGCCCTTTCTTTCCTCCGGACTCTACTTTCCTCTCACCTCCATCAATGCAAGAGCTTATGGGGACCTGGACAGACCCCCTTCCATCAGTGGTCCTCGAAGCAGTTCCTGAGTGCTTGCTCTGGGCTGGGCCCTGCTCTGGGGAGAAACCCAGGTGTGCCTTCCTCAAGCACCCACAGAGCAGAGGCCCCACCCCAGCTGGTTCAAGGTCCCTGCTTGTCCTTGCATATTATTGTCTCAGTCCCACAATTAACATATTGCTCCGAACCCTGTGCAAGTGAGGAACAGCAGTGCCCTCCAGGGACCTGGCAGAGCGCACACGCCAGGCAGCACGTAGCTGCCTTAACCGCCCGGGCAGGGATGCAGGCGTTGCCATGGTGAGGGTGCAGGAGGCCTTTGCACTCACAAGCTATTGGTTCTCTTCTGTCATCCATTTCAAGGGGACAAGTGTATTGCTTTCTCTGCTTCTTTCTCATCCCTGGTAGACTTGTTAAACTGTTAACCTTCTAGTGTCTATTAGTTAACTTTATATATACAAAGCACACATATATATTTTTCTATTGTATGCAAATTACAAGAAAAAGAGGTACCATTTCTCTGTTGTATATTGGATTATGTAGGAAATGTTTGTGAACTATTCAAAAACAAGTTGAAAAAAGTTCCTGTGGATGTTTTAGGTAGTGTCTTGTCATTTGCGTTGATAGTTTAAAAAGTTTCACTGCACAATAAAACTCCCATGATGCTAGATTGGATGTGTACCCAGTTTGAAAAAAGATTGGTTGACACCTGTAAAAAAAATGTTGAAACATTCCTCTTACAAGGAAATACAGTCATCTTACATTAAAAAAAGAGTTGAGAAGGAGTTGTTGGTAAGTAGGGTGGTAGAAGCTGAGCCCAGCCTGGATGAAAAAGCAGGTGTTGGTGATGGGGCTCCCGGAGGACCAATGGGGCTGAGGCTCATACTCAGTTAATCACACCTGCTGCCCTCTCCCTTCCAGATCCGCAGACAGCATGGCATGAGGGCAAGGTTGGGCAAAGCAGAATTTGCTGTAATTAGGCCCCACTCAGCTTCCCAAGAACCAGGAGCAAGGGTCCAAGGACTCCACGGCCATGAACTGAGTCAGGGGAGCCCTGAACTTGGAGCCAGGGCTTTGGATTCAGTAGTGTGACCTTAGGTGAGTTATTTCCATCCGCCTAGCTCTCTTTGCTTCTCTGGGCATTGAAAAGGTTGGAATAGAGCAATGATTTCACAGGGAAATGCTGCGTGAAAATCAGCTGGGAAGTTTTTTAAATGGTGAGATTTCTAGGTCCAACTCCACATCTTAGTAAGACCTGGGCATCTGCATTAAGATGAGCATAAATTCTTTTGATTCTGAGAATCTGTTGATGTGAGAGCAGTCATGGGCAGAACTATGAATCACTGAGTTAGAGGCAAATGTCTAGTACACTCAGATAACTGAATGCAATCCACTGGAGGTGTTATCTGCCAGGCCTTCAGGGTAGTGAAGCCACTTTCCTCATTTTTGGGGAGGCACTTACCTCATACACGCATGTTTTATTACAAAAAAAGGCCATTCACTGAGTGTGGTGGTGCACAGCTGTGAGCTGTGAGCCCAGCACTTGGTAGGCTGAGGCAGAAGGATAGCCAAAATTTGAAGGTCAGCCTGGCCTACATAGTAAGTTTAAGGTCATCTTTAACTACATAGTAAGACTCTGTCAATGATAATAATAATACCCATCAGTGAAATCCTCTTAAGCAGCATGACTTTGATGTGTTTTTTAACACCATGAATGGAGAGGTAGGCCGGGCATGGTGGTGCACAGCTGTAATCCCAGCACTTGGAAGGCTGAGGCAGGAGGATCGTTGAGAGTTTGAGACCAGCCTGGGCCACAAAGGAGATCAAGGACAGCTTGAACTACATAGTGAGACCTTGTCTCAAAAAGGCAAAACAAACAAACAAACAAACAAACAAAAAAATCCCAGCAGAAACGGTTGGCAAAGCTTGGGGTGGAGTGAGAATGCTATAAAGACCTCAAGTTTGTCTTTCTTCATAGTTGAGTAGTACCCCATTATACAAAAATAGCACATCTTTTTCACCTATTCCTCAAGTGATGGGCATTTTTGTTGTTTCCAAGATTTAGCTATCACAAGTTGTGCTTCTATAAACATGGGTGCACATGCATCACTATTGTATGATGTCTTCAGTACTTTTGGGAAAATACTCAGAAGGGGACTAGCTGGATTGAATGGGATTTCCAGTCCTAGGTTTTTGAAGAATCTCTACACTGCTTTTTATGTGGTTGTACCAGTCTACATTATCACCAGCAATATAGAGGAGTTGCTTTTTATCCACAGCCTCTCTAGTATTTGTTATTAGTTGATTTCCTTATGATAGCCATTTTATTTCCTGGGGTGAGATAGTATCTCAATGTTACTTTAACTTGCATTTCTTGAATAGTCAGTGCTGTTGAATATTTTTTCATGTATTTATTTGCCATTTGTATTTCTTCCTCTGAGAAGTGTATATCTATCTCAGATGCCCATTTTTGGATTGGGTCTTTAAATTTTGGGGGCCTAGGCCTGGCCCCTGGACTAAAGCACCTACTTAGGCAGAGCACAGCAGCTGAGGCTACATCCCCAGCATGCTGTAATGGCCCCTGGCCCCGGGGTATGCTGAGACAGCGATTGAAACTGGGCGTAGTGGCATGCACCTGTAATCCCAGTGCTGGGAGGCTAAAAACAGGAGAATCACTATGAGTCTGATCTACATAGTGAGACTTGCAGACCTTGTAGACCCTGTACTAAAATACATTAAAAAAAAACAAAAATAAATTTTGGGGGTGGCGGGCTAATTTGTCTTTTAGTTGTTCATATATTCTAGATAGAAGACTTTGAGTAATTTTTAGTTAAGATTTTTTCCCAATTTGTGGGTTGTCGTTTCACTCTGTTGATGATTTTTTTTTTTGACATGTAGGAACTTCTCAATAAGATGAGATCTCAGTTGTCGATTCTTTGAAGTATTTCTAGTGAAGCTTGGTTTTTGTTCATGAATTCTGGCTGTCCCTATGTCTTCAAGATTTCTACTACTTTCTCTTCCAGGAGATTTAGTGTTTTTGTTTTAATAGTTAGGTCTTAAATCCATTTTGACTTTGGTTTAGTGCATGGTAATAGACCCAGGTCTAGTTTTGGTTTTTGGCATGTGGAGAGCCAATTTTTCCAGCACCAGTTGTTAAAGAGGCTTTCTTCTTCCACTGGACATGTTTGGTCCCTTTGTTAAAGGTAAGGTGGCTGAGTGTGTTTGTAGCTGTACCTGCATCTTCTCATCTGTTTCATTGATTCTCTGGTCTGTTATTTTTTTTTTTTTTTTTTGCCAATGCCAGGCTGATTTTTGTCACTGTAGCTTTGTAGTATAATTTCAACTCAGGGATTATAATGTCTCCTGCTTTTCCTTTGTTGCCCAAGATTGCTTTTTTTTTTTTTTTTAAGTTGATTTATTTATTATATTTTTCGTCAGCTTGTTTTGCTTTTTTCTTTTTTGGCAGGACAAGGGTTCAAACTCACAACCTTGCACTTGCCAGGCAGGCACTTGCACCCTAGAGCTATCTCCCTGGCCCTTCAAGATTGTTTTTACTATTCTAGATCTTTCCAAATAAAATTTAGGAATATTTTCTCCAGATCTGTAAAGTATGGTGATGGTATTTTCACAGGGATTGCATTAAATCTGTATAACAATTTTGGGAGTATGGCTGTTTTCACAATGTTGGTTCTTCCTATCCAGAAGCAAGGAATATCTTTCTCACTTTGCCTGAAATCCTCTTCAATCTCTTTTTTCAGAATATTATAATTTTCATTTTATAGATCTTTTACATTCTTTGTTAGATTAATTAATATCATAAAGGGCATTGTTTCTCTAATTTCTCTCTCAGTGAGTCTGTTATCTGCATAGGTGAATATCATTAATTTTTGGATTTGATTTTGTAACCTGCTATGCTATTGAATTTGTTTATTAATTCTAGGAGTTTCTTGGTGGAGTTTTTTGGTTCTTTCCAGTAGAGTATCATGTTGTCTGTTAATAATGATATTTTAACTTCTTTACCTATTATTCCTTTTATTTCTCTCTCTTGTCTAATGGCTCTAATTAATGATTCCAGAACTATATTCAATAGGAGTGGTGACAATGGACATTTTTGTCTTGTACCTGACTTTATAGTACAAGCTGTCAGTTATTCTCCATTTAGAGTGATGTTGGCTGTTGGTTTGTCATGCATGGCTTTTATCAAATTTAGGTATAGGCCTTCTATTCCTATTTTCTGTAGGATTTTGATCATGAATGAGTTTTGGACTTTGTCAACAGTCTTTTATGCATCTATTGAGATTATCATGTGGTTTTTGGTTTTGACTCTATTGATATAACATGTTACATTTATAGATTTGTATATGTTGAACCATCCTTGCACCCTGGGATGAATCCTACCTGGTCATGGTGTATAATCTTCCTGATCATCTGCCCTATTTTCTTTCCTAGTATTTTATGGAGGATTTTTGCTTTTATGTTCATGAGGAAGATGGACCTGTAACTCTCTTTTTTTCTGGTTTTGGTATCAGTATAATATGTGCTTCCAGGAATGATTTTGAGAGTATTGCTTCCTTTTTAATTTCATAGAAGAGTTTGAAGAGTATTGGGATTAAATCTTTTCTGAGGGCTGGTGAGATGGCTCAGTGGTCTAAAATGCTTGCTTAGGCAAGCTTAGGCAACTGCACAGACAGTGTTTTTATTCCCAGCACCACATGCTGTGCCAGCCCCACCCCAGGGCAGGCTGAACCAGTCATAATATAATAAACAAACAAACAAATAAATAAATAACTAAATAAATCGTCTCTGAATTTCTTGTAGGATTCAACTGTGAATCCATCAGGACCTGGTCTTTTCTTTGTTGGTAAGTTTTTGATGATATTTTCAATTTCATTGGCTAATGTTGGCTTATTCAGAGTTTTTATATCTTCCTAATTCAGTTTTGGTAATTTTTACCTATCTAGAAATTTTTCCATTTTCTTCCATGTATTAAATTCTGTGATGGGGCCGGGGAGATAGCTCTGTGGCACAAGTGCCTGCCTGGCAAGTGCAAGGTCATGAGTTTGAACCCTGGTCCCACCCAAAAAAAAAATTCTGTGAAAGTAAGGATTTTCAAAATATCTATTAATGATCTTCTGAATTTCTACAGGATCTGTAGTAATTTCACCCTTTTTCTTCCTTATTGCTTGGATTTGAGTTTTTCTCTTTTTGATCAGGTTGGCTAGGGGTTTATAAATTTTATTTAATCTTTTAAAGAACCATTTTTTTTTTTTTTTTTTTTTTTTTGCAGACCAGGGTTTGAACTCTCATGACCTTGCACTTGCCAGTCAGGTATTTGTGCCACGGAGCTACCTCCCTAGCCCCAAAAACCAACTTTTTGATTAACTGATTATTTGCATTGTTTTCATTATCTCAATTACATTAATTTCTGTTCTAATCTTTGTAATTTCCTCACGTCTTTGGGCCTTGGGCTTGGATTGCTCTTCTTTTGATAAAAGCAGCATTATTGTATTTATTTGCTCTTGTCCTGTTTCTCTAATGTGTGAGTTTACTGCTATAAATTTCCCTCTGAAAACTTCTTCTGTTACATCCCACAAATTTTGGTAAGTAGTGTTTGAATTTTCATTGAGTTGTAGATATTGTTTAATTTCTTGTTTAATTTCATCTATAATCTATTAGTTGCTTGGGAGGGTATTATTTAATGTCCATATGTTTATGAGACTTTTGTGATTTCTTTTGCCATTAATTTCCAGTTTCATTGCACTGTGGTCAGATAATATGCGTGGGATAATTTCTGTTTCTTTCATTTACTTAAGTAAACTCTATGGACTACTATGTGGTCTATTTTAGAGAATATATATTCAGATGTTTTTGGGTGGAACATTCTGTATATGTCCACTAAGTCCATTTGTTTAAAGGTTTGTTTCAGTTCTGCTGCTTCTTTGCTGTTTTTTTGTGTACTTGATCTATTTTTTGAGATAAGGGGATGTTAAGATTCCCTGTTAAGATTGTGTTATTGAAAGGTTGGCCAGATAGCTTAGTACACAGGGGCTGGGGCTTGATCCCCGGCCTGTTGTGCCAGCCCCACTTGGGGAATGTGCTGAGACAGAGATTGAGACCAGGCATGGAGGCACACACGTTTACTCCCAGTGCTTAGAAGGCTGAAAATAGGAGAATCACTATGAGTGCAATCTATGTAGTGAGACTTTGTAGATCCTGTACTAAATACAGAAAAAAATTATGTTATGGGTTATTAGATCTTTTCATGTCTATTAAAATTTATCTTATATAGTTGGGTGCTCCAGTATTTGATGCATACATATTTATGACTGTATTCTCTTCCTCTTGAATTTTTATCCTAACCAATATGTAGTGATCTTCTTTATCTCATTTCCTTATTCTTCATTTGAAGTTCAGATTGTCTGTGAACAAGATAGCTACCCCTGCTTTTTTCTGAGTTCTTGGAGCATGTTGTATTGTTTTCCATCCTTTAAATTTTAGTCTGTGAATTTCTTTTTGGACTAAATGTGTTTCTTGTATACAGGACATTGTTGGATTTTATTTCTTGGTCCATTCTTCCAATGTATTTCTTTTAATTAGTGAATTGAGTCCATTTACATTGATGGTTATAACTGACACGTATTGGTTTATGTTTGTCATGTTATTTTCCTATTCTTGTTTCCCTGCTTTTCTCCTGTGTTTAATTGTTTGCCTTATTTGGTGGGTTCTTTCTGTCATCATTCTTGGAGTTGGGGTCATTATGATCCCTTCTTAGAATGTTTTTTAGTACTCTGTGTAGGGGTGGTGTTATGGTTTGTGCCTAGTTGTCCCCTCAAGGCCTCATTTAGTCACGGGGCAGGGGCTTCTAGAGGTTGAGATTAACTCATGATCCACTGGGATTATGGGTGATCCGAGGATGAGATTATAGGTGTTGTCTGAGGTGGATATCCTGAGGCAGAGAGCCTGAATGTAATATAAGAGAGACAGAGGAACAGACTCTCTCTCTCTCTTTTGCCTCTCTCTAATGCTGCTGTTGCTGTTCCACTGCCATGAACTGCTGCTCTCTGCCATGTGCCAGTCTGCCTTGGAGCCAACTGAATATGGACTGAAACCTCCAGTAACTGTGAGCTAAATAAACCTTTCTTTCCTTCATTTTGGGTGTGGGGTATTTGTCCCAGCAATGAGAAAAGAGAAACTGAGATAGGTGGTTTGGCCTTCATTATTTCTTTAGTTTTTCTTTGTCATGAAATCATGTTACTTCTCCATTAAACTATTAAGCTTGAAAGAGACTTTTGTAGGGTATATCAGTCTGGGTTGGAATTTGTTTTCTTGTAGGACTATTTGAAATATTTTGCTCTATGCTCCTCTTGGTTTGATGATTTGTGATGAGAAATCTGCTGTTATTCTGATGGGTTTTCCTCTATTTCTTTTCTCTAGCAGCTTTTTTTGTGTGTGATACTGGGGATCGAACTCAGTTCCTTGCACTTGTCAGGCAGGCACTTGTGCCCTTCAGCTATCTCCCTGGCCCCTCTAGAAGCTTTTATTATGTCGTTTTTGTGCTGAATTTCTGGGATCTTGATTATCATATGTCGGGGTATAGATTTGATTGGGTTGATATTATTTGGAGTTCTATATGCCTCAATTAACTGGATGTCAGACTGTTTCACCATACTTGGGGAGTTTTTTCCTATTACTTCTGCTCATATATTTTCTTTTATGTCATTTTGTGTTGGCTCCTTCCTTCTCATTGATGCCTGTTAGTCTTGTGTTGTTCATGTTTGCATTGTCTTGCAGTATTTCCTGGATCCTTGTTTTGTATGTGTGTGTGTGTTTGTGAGTGCAGGGTCTCACTATGCAGCTTTGACTCAAAGTGATCCTCCTGTTTCCTGCCTCCCAAGTGCTGGGATTACAGGTGTGCACCACCATGGCTGGACTCCATCTGGCTGATTGTGCCCAAGGGTTTCAAGCCCTGGCCCCTGCGCTTCTCTAAGCAAGCGCTTAATCTGCTGAGCTATACTGTTGGCCCTGATCCTTCTTGTTTTTAAGAGATCTTTCCTTACCTTTTCAATAGCTACAATGGTGTCTTCAAAGTCTAAAAGTCTATCTTCACTTTCATTCAAATAGTTTTGCCGACTTTTAATGGAGTTTTTAATTTCTGTGTATCTCTTTGAAACTGCTTCATACATTCTATTTTTTCTTATATTTCTTATTCAAGGTTTCCACCATTTTCTTATTCTCTTCTTTTTTTTTTTTTTTATCAGTGTCTCCTTTAGAAACAATAATTCTTTCATTATAACTGTCATTTGTTCTTTTTCTTAAGAGGTTTTTTCTGATCTGATTTCCTCTATACCCTTCTACAATTATTTCCTTACTTCAGTTGTTACTATTTCAGAGATTTCAGGTGTGTGACTTTCAGTTTCTTTTATGCTAATATCTCATGGGTTTGTTCCGGATGGGTTTGAGCCTAAAGGTTGCATTTTGCTCCTTTGTTTTGTCATTTTCTATTTCAGAGAGAACTCTTTATTTTGATTTCTGTGCATTTTTTTTTTTTTTTGTTAAAGTTTGTTGGTAGGTAGCTGTATCACTGGAATAGAACCTCTCTGTTAAGAGGCTGTTTTTTAGGTAGCAATTCTGTGGCAGAGATTCTTTTTTTTTTTTTTTTTCTTTCTTTCCTTCTCTATTTAGGACAGGATTTACAGGGTCTTACTATGTAGATCAGACTCCTAGTGATTTTCCTGCGTTCAGCCCCCAGAGTGTTGGGATTATAGGTATGCACCACCACGCCCAGTCTCAATCTCCGTCTCAGTGTGCCCCAAAGGCAGGGTTGGCACAGCATGCCAAGGATCAACCCCAGGGGCTGTGCATTGCCTAAGCAGGCACTTTAGTCCTCTGAGATATCAGGCCAGCAATTCTGCGGCAGAGATTCTCGTTTTGTTTTATTCCAAGACTTTGCCTTCTCTATTGAGAGTGTGATATTGGTTCCTTTTTGGCGCTGTCCTCCATCCTGGAGTCTTCCAGGTAGAGTAGTTCATCTAAGTTACCTCTTGCTGCCTCCATGCTGCAAGGATCTTCTAGTGGGTCTGGGCCTCAGCCTGGGGGTTCCCAGGCCTAGCAGTACATTTTAGCTCACTGGGCCCAGCTGCAGGCCACAGCCCCTCCTCCTAGGATAATGCCACTAAATTCCACCCTTGCGACCCCACATGGAGCAACCCAGCATTGACTTCACCCACCCAGTTGTTCACTGAGCTGCTCTGCCCAGCCCAGATTTTTTTAAACTTTATTTATTTATGTTATGGCCGGCTGAGACTGCCTTGGTGTGGGACTGGCGCAGCATGTGGTGCTGGGGATTGAACTGCGGTCCTTGTGGTTGTTTAAGCAGGTACCTTAGACTGCTGAGCTATCTTGCTGGCCCAGAATTTACTGGTTGGGTTATTTTTTTTTTTTTTTTTGAACTGGGGATTGAACTCAGGCCTTTGTGCTTGCCAGGCAAGCGCTTATTCTACTGAGCTATTTCGCCAGCTCCCTAGCCCAGACTGTTAAAAAGTATCTTTAATAGAAATGCTTAGCAAATACTTTAAAAATCATTTTAGGGCTGGCAAGATGGCTCAGTGGTCTAAAGTGCCTGTTTAGGCAAGCTTAGGCAACCACAGGGACCAAAGTTCGATCCCCGGCACCATATGCTGCACCAGCTCCACCCCCAGGGCAGGCTCAGCCTTTTAGAAGCTAGTGCCATAATTGGTTAAGGCAAAATACTTATACAAAAACCATTTTAAAAAAATTTCAGAGACCAGGTGTCGTGGTGCACCTGTAATTCCAGCTCTTCGGAAGCTGTAAGCAGGCGGATGACTGTTGAGTCTAATCTAGTAGTGAGACCCTGAACACCCTGTAGACCCTCCCCGCTGCAAAAAAATTTAGTCCTTGGGGCTGGGTTATTAGCTTAGTGGAATAAGCACTTGACTGTCAAGCTCAGGATCCTGTTTTCAATCCCTGGTACTGCCAAAAAAAAAAAAAAAAAGAAAAAAATCAATCCTTTTTCAGATAAAGGGGAGGATCTTTTAATTTAATCCTAGCATGATAATGATTTCCAACTTGTAGGACCTATAGGGACTCTACCCAGTGTCTCTCTTCTCTCCATGCCAAGCAAGACTGAGCACAGAGACTCAGGTGGGTCTGAGCTGCTCATGGGCTGCAGGCTGGTGCAAGGCCCCTCTGGAGGCTAAGTGGGACATGCAGAGCTGTGGGGTTGGTGTTACCGTAAGGAACAAGGCGGATCATTACGCAAACCCTGCGGTGTTGTCTCCTACGTGTACTTAATAAACAGCAATAATTATTTTCATGCTCATACTTTCCCTTTTTTGGGGACAGGATCTTACTACATAGTTCAGGCTAGCCTTGGACTCACCATGTAGCCAAGACTGGCCCCAAACTTGAGGATATCCTCCTCCTTCAGCCTCCCAAGTGCTGGAATAACAGGTGTTTTTTTCAAACACTCTACACTAGAACTGCCAGGGTAGTACCAATAAGAACACTAATGAGGCTGCAAATGAGCCCTAGGATAGAAGGGACCATATATGAGGGACACTGGGAGTACATTCACAGTTGTATCCTGCACCTAGCAAAGCAGGTAGCAAATAGCAAGGTTGTAGAGTTTTTTTTTTTCCCCCTCCTCATTTTGAGAGAAGGTCTCACTTTGCAGCCCAGGCTGGTCTTGAACTTGAAATGATCCTCCTGCCTCAGCCTCCTGAGAGAGCAAGTTGTCAAGAAATATTTGACCAAATGAATGAATAAGTTAAGCCAGGCCAAAGTTGTTTGTGTCTCTAGGGGTAGAGTATGACATGCTGGTAAAAAAAAAAAAAAAAAAAAAAAAAAAAAGTCTATAAAGTAGATTGCTGAGTCTGGTATTGAGTGGTTAGACCCCGAGGATGTTACTTTATCACTTTGGACTTTAATCCATGTCTTCATTTGAATGCTGATAACAAAAGTAACTATGGAGAGGTTTAGATGAGTTAATAGTTGAGATGTGCCAAGCATAGTCCCTGAGTGGTTTGGTGTTATTGCCACCTCTGAGGAATATTTGCATTTCAAGACTATATGAGACAATGGGATTTTGCTCAAAGAACAGTCATTAATAACAGAATTGCAATATCTGTCAATATACACCCAAAAGGCAATGTCAACTTCAGTATCATTAACAGGGGATTCAGGACACGTGAATGAGCAGGGAAGGTCTTGGTAGTAAACAGCTGGCAAAAGCCCTTCTAGCTGGGCTTCGCAGTGCACATCTGTAATCCCAGCAATTAGGAAGCTGAGGCAGGAGGATTGCTGTGCGCCCAATTGCTATGTGGTCCAGGCTACATAGTGAGTTTAAGAGTAACCTGAGTTGCAAAATGAGGTCCTGTCTAAAAATTAAAACAATACAAAATTTAAAAAACAAACAGGCTGGGTGTGGTGGCACATGCCTGTAACCCCAGCACTTGGGAGGCTGAGTCAGGAGGATTGGTGCAAGCTTGAGACCAGCCTGGGCTACATAAGTGAGCTCAAGGCCAGCCTGAACTGCATAGAGAGATCCTGTCTCAAAACAAAACAAAAGAAGACAAAACAAAAAAACCCCTAACTTCTGTTCCTACAGAAGAGAGATGACCACACCAAACACCTTGGGCAGAGCGGAGGGAAGAGGTACATCAGTGTTAGTGACCTTCCCTCCCCTAACACAGCCTGGGTGTTCCAGCTGGCTCAAGACTTGAGAAAGGTACCTAACACTAAAACCTTGCATATTTAGAAACGCTTTCTCTGTATGCTGAAATCTAGAAATGGGGTTGTTTTCACTGAGTGAAAAAAACAGACGTGGAGCCAGTCACAGAAAGTTGAGGGTTAGGACAGAGAAGCGCTCTTTGCCATTAACCCTGCAATAATAATACATTACATGGCCTGTGTCAGTCTGGCTTCAGTCAGGGAAATTCTACCACCATGAGCAGTGTGACTGCGGGGCTTTATCAGAGGAATCAGACCTTACACAATGTTGGAGATCTTGAAAAATCAGCAGGAGGGTGGTGGAAGATCAGAGAAGAGTCTTAATGGGGCCTGGTGCTGGCAAATGAGCAGCCACTTAGAAGAGCAGCCTCGGCGGACATGAAGCCAAAGGTCTATTGCTGGGGTGAGGCCTCTCTACTGACCAACAGGCTGAAACTGAGAAAGACAGCAGGAAGGAGAGCAGCTCACAGGAGAGAAAGGTTTATTTTGCTTCACGGTTTAGGGATTTTATTTTTTGTCCATTTTCATTTCTTTGTCTTTTTGAGACAGGGTCTTGCTGTGCAAGCTAGCCTTGAGCTTACTTTGTAGCCCAGGCTGGTCTCAAACTTACAACTATCATCCTGCCTCAGCCTCCTGAGTGCTGGGATTATAGGCGTGCGCCACCATGCCTGGCTGGCTTAAAGATTTTAGTCCCCAACTGGTTGGCTCCATGCCTTTTAGGCGTGAGTCAGGGCCGCACATCACAGCTGGAGGGCGTGACAGAGCAGAGCTACCCAGCTTTTGACCAGGAAGTGAAAGAGAAGAAGAGGAAGAGACTAGGGGCCCACAGTTCACTTTGAGGATCTGCTTCTGATGGCTGGGGCCCTCCCATGAGGCTGCACTTCTTAGGGCGTCACTGCCTTCCAAACATCACTGCCACTCTGGGAACCATGATTTTAACACATGGTTTTCTGAGAGAGATTTACGATGCAAGCTATAGTAGCAATGGAGTATAAGTAAATGTAATTAATTAACTAATTAATTAATTAAATTAAAAAATTTATCTTGAGGTGGGAACTTGCTCTGTTGTCCAGGCTGGTCTTGAACTTGTAAGCGCAAGCAATTCTCCCACCTCGGCCTCTTGAATAGTTTGGACCCTGTGTGCTGCCATGCCCCGCTTGAGTGGATTTTTTTTTAAAATAGAGTCCCACTAGGCAGTTCAGACTATCCTTGGACTCACTATGGAGCTCAAGCTGGCCTTGAACTCATGGTGCTCCTGCCACCTCTGCCTCCTGCCTGTGCCTTCCGAGGGCTGGAATTACAGGTGTACACCACCAAGCCTGATGCTTCAGTGGAATTTTTAAAGGAAATGATATAAGGAGAGAATAATGTATAGGAGAGGAGATAGCTTAGCAGTCTAAATGCCTGCCTGGCAAGCACAAGGACCCAGGTTTGATCCCTGGTACTGTATGCTGTGCACACCAGCACTGAGCTGGCCACCGAAACTGGGCATGGGGGCCCATGCCTGTAATTCTAGTGCTGGGAGGCTGAAACAGGAGGAGCACTACGAGTCTGAGCTTCATAACGAGACTCTGTACCAAATAATAGTAATAATAGTAATAACAATAATAATAATAATAATAATAATGTGTAAGATAATGAACTAGTTCCTAAGGGGCATTAATGTTCAAGAAATTTGTCTCAATGCCCATTTCACTGCGGATGGGACCATGGATTTTGTTAAGCGCAAACTTACAGCCAAAGTAAATATTTTGTGTCTAAGATGGTCATAACAAAAGTCACATATATGTCCTTAGTCCTGAGATCTAAGGAAAATATCTCATAGGGGGTCCTAAAAAGTAGGCCTTTGATAGAGTACTTCGGAGCCATTCAGTGAAGCTCATGCTCTGGGAGGCTGAAACAAACTAGACCTGGCATGTGCTCTGGGCCTTTCTGGCCTGAAGGCAGGAGACAAATTGCAAACATTATCTCCCTAGGAACGGATGGCTTGCATAACCTTCAAGCTAGGGGTTAACAATCTTTACAAGTAAAGGACAAGATAGTAAGTGTTTTAGGATTTGTAGGCAATTAGATCCCAGCTACAGCTACTCAAAAGTGTTGTAGCAGAAGAGCAATGATAGAGAGTCCATAAACCAGTGAACATATCTAGATTCCAATAGCACTTTATTGTTTTTATTAGTACAGTGTGTGTTTGGTGTATAAAATGGTTATCTTCAGCATGGGGAGTTGGCACATGCACAAAACATATCTTAATACTTTTTTTATCTCCTTCCAATAAATTTTATTGACACTAGCATTTGAATTTCTCATAATGTCCATGTGTCATAAAATATGAATTCATTTGTGTTTTTTTTTTTTTTATCTAGATAAAAGTGTAAAAATGCATAGGGGCCAGCCTGATAGCTCAGTGGACTAAAGCGCCTGCTTAGGCAGAGCACAGCACCTAGGGTTCGATCCCTGGCCTGCAGTGCCTGCCCCACCCCCGGGGTATGCTGAGATGGCGATGGAGACTGGGCATGGTGGTGTATGTCTGTAATCTCAGTGCTTGGGAGGCTGAAAACAGCAGAATCATTATGAGTCCAGTTTGGTAGTGAGACCCTGTAGACTCTGTCCTAAATATAGAAGAAAAAAAAAATTCAACCTTAGTTGTAGACTATCGTATACATAACCAGGCAGCAAGCTGCTTTTGGGCCATAGTCTATGGTTTGCCATCTCTGCTACCAGTTATCTTCCATAAAGAAGAAGCTTAATTTTCAAATAAGAATTGTTATTATTATTATTAATTATTGTTATTATTATTATTTGATACTGGGGATTGAACTCAGGATCTTGTGTTTGCGCTTGCCAGGAAGGTACTCATGCCACTGAGCTATTTCCCTAGCCATTAAGAAGCTTAATTTTAAGAGAACAGAGTAGCAAGCCCCTGAAGAAGTTGCCAAAATGATGCCCACACCAGTTGAAAGAGGGGACCGGCAGCTCCCAAGGCATCCCTCAGCTTGTGAGTAACATCAGTGCCTGCCAGGTGATTGCTGAGGCTGTTAGAACCACCCTAGGTCCCCGTGGCATGGACGAGCTCATTATAGATGGCTGAGGCAACGCAACAATTTCTGATGATGGGGCCACAATTTTGAAACTTCTTGATGTCATCCATCCTGCAGCAAAGACTCTAGTGGACATTGTCAAATCTCAAGATGCTGACGCTGGTGATGGCACCACCTCTGTAACACTGCTGGCTGCAGAGTTTCTAGAGCAGGTGAAACCCTACATGGAAAGAGGCTTGCACTCCCAGATCATCATCCGAGCTTTCCACACAGCTACACAGTTGGCAATTAACAAGATCAAGGAGGTCACTGTGACCACGAAGGAGCAAGATAAAGTGAAGCAGAGGAAGCTGCTGGAGAAGTGGGCCATGAGGGCTCTGAGCTCCACACTGACCTCCCAGCAGAAAGCCTTCCTTCATAAGGTGGTGGTTGATGCTGGGATGATGCTTGATGATTTGCTGCAGCTTAAAATGATTGGAATCAAGAAGGTACAGGGTGGAGCCCTGGAGGAGTCTCGGCTGGTGGCTGGTGCTGCATTCTAGAAGACTCTCTTACATTGGATTTGAGATGCAACCTAAAAAGTACACTAACCCCGTGATTGCCTTCTTCAATGTTGAACTCAAGCTGGAAGCTGAGAAAGACAATGCTGACATCAAAGTCCACATGGTAGAGGATTATCAGGCAATCATTGGTGCTGAGTGGAACATTCTGTATGACAAGTTATAAAAGATCTATAATTCTGGAGCCAAAGTTATTTTGTCTAAACTCCTAATTGGAGATTTGGTCAACTACTACTTTGCTGACAGGGACATATTCTACGCCGGTCGTGTGCCTGAGGAGGATTTGAAGAGGACACTGATGGCCTGCAGAGACTCAATCCAGACCAGTGTGAATGCTCTGCCAGCAGATGTGTTGGGCCATGCCAGCTGTTCGAAGAGACCCAGACTGGAGGTGAGAGGTACAATTTCTTCACTGGCTCCTTCAAGGCCAAGACTTGCACCTTCATCCTCCACAGTAGGGCTGAGCAGTTCATGGAGGAGACAGAGCAGTCTTCACATGACGCTATCATGATTGTCAGGAAGGCCATCAAGAATGATTCAGTGGTGGCTGGTGGTGGAGCCATCGAGTTGGAGCTCTCTAAGTACCTTTGGGATTACTCAAGAACTGTCCCAGGAAAACAGCAGCTATTGATTGGGGCATATGCTAAGGCCTTGGAGATCATCCCATGCCAGCTATGTGACAATGCTGGCTTTGATGCCACAAACATCCTGAACAAACTATGGGCTCGGCATGCCCAGGGTGGCATGTGGTATGGGGTGGACATCAACAATGAGGACATTACTGACAACTTTGAAGCTTTCATGTGGGAACCAGCGATGGTGCGGATCAATGCCCTGACAGCAGCCTCTGGGCTGTGTGCCTGATTGTGTTGGTTGATGAGACCATCAGGAATCCTCGATCACCATGGATACTCCTTCAGCAGTGGGCCAGGGCCGGGGCCGCTTCCCTTGAGAGGTCCCACCCATCACACTGGCTGGAAGCTGTCTGCAGGTGTGCTTGCCTTCCCTGGCTTGGCTCATTGGTATTATGAGGAAGTGGTAGTAACTGGTCTGTTCTGTTCTCACTGGAGGTTATTTAAATAAAACTTAAGACAGAAAAAAAAAAGAAGTTTAATTTTAACTCTTTTGTCTTTTTTTTTTTTTATTATGGCTGGCTCAGCCTGCCCTGGGAGTGGGGCTGGCGCAATATGTGGTGCTGGGGATCGAACCACGGTCCCTGTGGTTTCCTAAGCTTGCCTAAACGGGTGCTTTAGATTGCCGAGCTATCTCGCTGGCCCTCTTTTGTCTTTTTGAAACAGACTTTGGCTACATGGTTCGGATTGGCCTTAAAATTACTTTGTAGCCCAAGCTGGTCTTGAACTTGCAGTAATCCTCCTGTCTCAGCCTCCTAAGTGCTATGATTATAGGCATGTACCACCATGCCTGGTTACAGGAATTTTTATACCCAATTAAGAAAGTGGTGACACTTCTGGATATGGTGATGCACAGCTGTAATCCCAGCACTCGTGAGGTTGAGGAAGGTGGATTATTGCAAGTTTGAAACCAACTTTGGCTACAAAGTGAACTCAAGGCCAATCTGAACTACATAGTGAGACCCTGTTTCAAAAAGACAAAAGAAAGAAAGAAAGAAAGAAAGAAGAAAGAAAGAAAGAAAGACAGAAAGAAAGAAAGAGAGAAAGAAAGAAAGAAATTGGAGGCATAATTTCCTGCCTGGCAAGCACAAGGCCCAGAGTTCAAACGCTGGTAGTGAAAAAAAAAAAAAGGTTGAGGGTATAGCTCAGTGCCATAAGCATCTGCTTGGCAAGTGCAAGGTCCTGAGTTTGATGCCCCCCATGAAAAAAAAGTGGGAGGTGAGAGGTTTGTGGATTACTTGGGTTAATGTAAGAAAAATACTATAACAAGGTACCTTATAAGCAACAGAAAGGTGTTGCTTGGAGCTCTGCAGACTAGACAGTCTAAGGTCAACATGCATTTGGTGCGCGGTAAGGGCCTGTTTTCTAGTTCGTGCTTGGTGACCTCTTCCTGCACCTTTACGACGTGGTCAAAGGTGCCAAACAGCTCCCTTGGGCATGTTATGGAAGGTCACTAATCCCATAGTGAAACCTTGTGACCAAAACTGTCTTCAGATATTGCTAAACGTCCCCTGGAGGACAAAATTTCTCCAGAGTGAGAATTACTGAATAACTTATTGATTATAGCTCACTTCCAAATATCATTGCCCTGGGTGTAAGCGTTTTTTCTTTTCTTTCTTATTTTGGTTTTGTTGAAGCAGGGTGCTTAGACAGGAGTAGTGGTGCATGCCTATAATCTCAGCACTCAAGAGGCTGAGGTGGGAAGATCATTGTGAGTTCAAGACCGGCTTGGGCTACAAGGTGAGCTCAAGGCCAGCCTGAACTGCAGAGCTTGAACTTGTGTCATAAAAAGAAGAAGAAGAAGAAGAAGAAGAAGAAGAAGAAGGAGAAGGAGAA
>PVKN010009104.1:0-24206 GCA_004027915.1 Capromys pilorides
TTTTTTGCATTGCTTTCCCTCCCACTCATACTGTTAGCTGTTAAAACCCCTTTTATCAGTTTATCAGAATAGGCGTTAAACCTCAAAGAACATGAAAAAATCAATCAGGTACATATTTTCAAGGTACAAATGGAAAAAAACCTAGGTCAGGCAAGGGTGTCTCTTAAACTTCAAAACTACTTGTGGATACATTTTTTTCTTTTTAAAGTTGTAGTTTTTAAGTCATTCTAATGGATTTAAAATAATTTAAAATATTCTGGAGTTTAAGTGATTATTCAAGGCAGTGGTAAGCCTCTAAATTCTCTTGATAACAGCTCAGTTGTTGGGGAGCTGGGAGTACCTCCATAAAGGGAAATTGCCTCAGGATGAGGTATTAGGAACAGATGCAAATTTCCCTGCTGGGGAGACTGAGGCGACGCTGCATGAAGAGTCACGCCTTTTTCTGCATCCTGCAATGTGTAACTGTTTCCTTTCTCCATGAGCCCTTCTCACCGTCGCCCTGCCCTAGCAGGTGGCTCCGGTGGGCCGCCCCCTCCCCCCCAGCTGGAGGAAGGAGATGTAGGTTAGGGGTCCAGCGGGTGCAGCCGCGGCAGCGGGAGCAGCTGCATCCTCAGGGCAGAGCACGTGGTCTGACTGAGGAACGTGTTTCATCCCGGCCGCCTCTCGTTGCCCTGCTGTTGAGAAACCGTCTGCTCCTGCAGCAGGAATGCGTGTGCTGTGAGCCACCCCGCGCCTCTTCCCGACAAGCCCAGTGAGTCAAGGCCCTCACTGCTGTTTGCACAGAGGGAAGGGCCCAGGCCTGCATGCCAGGCTGTTCGTAGAGCGATGTCTGGGCAGCGGCCAGCTGACCCTTGGCAGGCGCAGGCTGCCTAACAGAGTCGGAGTTAACTAGATGCCACCTGCCTCGGCTTCCCCAGCCACCGAGAAGCTAGAGCTGTGCATGGGGTGTGGTGAGCACAGGCCACCTTGCTTTTCAAAAGCTGCTTCTGTGGTGGTGGAGGTGTAGCCTGTGCACAGCTGTTATCTGAAATCTCATGTCAGTGACATTTTTTTCTGCATTTTGAGCAAGATCTTTTTTTTTTTTTAAAGCAAGGGCATAAGTTTATTATTTATTATGTATTTGGTAAAGGGTCTCACTATGCAGCTCAAATTCATAGTGATTCTCCTGTTTTCAGCCTCTGCAGGGCTGGAATTATAGGTGTACGTCACCATACCCGAGGACATGAGTTTAGAATGTCAATTTTAGGAGAAAAAAGGAAGGGGAAACTGCCCCTGATGATGGATGCAAGAGGTTATGAGCTAGTACAGGCCTGGCCAGCTTCTCAGTTCTACTCAGCTGTACTATTTTTGCTCTGTTTGGTTTATCGCTTGTTAATTTTTTGATGCTGGCTTTGTGCGGAGAACCTCCGTTCTTCTGCTGTAATCCCTTAGTAGGGGAGCGTGGGTCACCTTTTACAGGTGAGCAGAAGAGGAGATGAAAGGAAGTGTCCAAAGTCCCAGAGCTGCGGAATGCAGTGGAGGAGTTTACGTTCAAACCATGCTACAGGCAGCTTTCAAATCCTGTCTGCTGTCTTCAGAGTTCTTAGAATTGTTGAAATGCTGCTGCATCTGAGGGAAGTGCTAGGGTCTGTGTTACATATTGTTTACTCATGTGTCTTCATGTGGGGTTCTGGCCTGGGAGTCTTATGCTCTTGTGCACAGTGACATGTGACCTCACCACCTGGGAGCTCAGAGCAGTCCTTTGAGTTGTCCATGTTCACCAGTACGGGAAGGACACAGCAGGGACGCCATGTTGCTCTCCCAAGGCTACCTGGGAAAGTGGGAACCGGAAGTTGGAATTCACCACACGTATTTCAAACATTTCTCTGGTTTGATGACTATCCTGTACCTTCACTGTACTAAGCATAGTGATAATGTTGGACATTTTCATGAGATTTAATCTAACAAGGCTTGACTTCTCTCTGCTGGATTTTTAAGGAGTTTGTCACAGTTGGTTAATTACTGACCTTTGAGCAGGTGGCGCTGACCCCGATGACACAGGATCAGCAAATGTTGATCCAAGCTTTGGGCCAAACTCAATAGGATGGTAAGTTCATTCTTACTCAGAAAGTAAAAAGAAATATGAGTTATCCCCCAGATTGCCAGACAGATACGTGGTTTCCTGCTAGGAAGGGTTGACCTTGGACTTTAACAAAAATACATTTTTTACTATTTTAATTGAAAGAGGTTTGAGAAGAAGTCCTACCCAATCAATTTCTCACATTTGGCTATGAAAGCACCTTTTCTTTTCTGTGCCTTGCTGTCCCCATCTAACAGTGAAGTCTACTTTCATATGTAGCAGGAACTTCAGGTACCTGGAGGAGTACGTCCGGAAAAAACCGAATCGAACATCAGAAACTGTGAATGTTACTGCGCATGTCAGGAAGAGAGCTGTGTCTAAGTGGCAGTTCATAGCTCCTAGATATGGGAGTTTCCCTTTACTGGCTTCCATTTGGAACAGAAGGCATTTTCTGTGCCACTGTTTCTGTCCGTGCCTACACACACACACACACACACACACACACACACAGAGTTCAGCAAAGCTAGAGTCAGATTAGCTTCCTAACCCCAGGTGTTCTTCGCAGTGAAGGGGAGCGAGCCCCTGTCCACCTCTGCCTTCCCTCTGTGATCAGAGCATTCCGAGGCCAGGTGACAGGTGACAGGCTATTCTCTAAGGACTGCTCCTTGGCTTTCCTGGGAGAGGGTGGAAGTCCTTGCTTGCTTCTGGAGTACTGGGTGTGAGCCGAGTGGAGTGGTCAGTAGGGCGTGGTCAGTAGGGCGTGGTACACCTGGCTGTAGCAGAAATAGAGAGAGGAGTCTTAAGTTTGCAGTTTTAGTGTGAGCACTCAATTGATGCTTGCCTGGACAGTTTTTGAACTTGTAAACCCTAGTGTGGCCACAAAGTGTGTCTGTCTCCGTGTCCACCTGTGGCTCAGGGCAGCGTCTCCGCCCCTTCTGACTAGTTTTGGCTCAGGCCTGAGGGTCCTTTGTTCCACCTTTGCTTGGGTAGACATCACCTGTGCTGTGACTAGGCAGGCCCTTCTGTTCTGAGATGTGAGAATACAGAAGCCTGTCTCTGTTTGTACTCCGAGCTACCAGGTGTCTGTCACGTCTTCTCTACATTGTCTCCTGCTTCTTCCTGAAGGAGGCTGTGCCTAGTGAGAGAGCTGGCTTTATTCGGGAGAAAGTGGGAGAGTTAATAGGTTCACATTTAGAAGATGCTCTGGAGGCACCGGTGATGCAAGAAGTGTTATTAAATTAGCTGGAGATGGGATGCAGAGCGGAGATGCAGGATACACATCAGCTCCCCACGGGTGAGTCGTGGCCACGCATGTGTGTGCAGGAAGCGCATCCTTGGCTTCCCATAGATCAAGGGCCCGGCTTAGACCTTCCTTACCTCCTAATAGAAGCCAAAGGTTCTTCAGAACCACTGCTTGCTTGTTTTTCCTCTCTACACATAGCTGTGTGTCAGACAAGAGGAATAAGAAAAGTAGCTACTGCTTATGCAGTAGCTGCCGTGCGTCAGGTGCTCCATCCAGTACTTTGCAGAAATGACCACATATTTGCTAATAAATTGAATCTCGGAAAAGTTCAGACTATTTTCCCAGGTCATAGAGTTTCAAAGGCACCAGTTTGCGCTGAGATCTTTGCTAATTACAAATTGTGTACTTGGAATCTGTGCCAGCATGCATGTAAAAGGCCTGGGTTCCTGGGACTCTTGTAGGCTTCTCAGTTCTGTCAGGGCTCAGAAGAAAACATTCAGCTTACCATAAATGCTTATCCTAGGGATGTAAGGGTAAGGCAAAGCAGAAACAGAAGCATAGTTCCCATGCATCTTCAAATCCAAGAGGGACAAACTACAGGTGGTTAATAATAAACTCACCCCGATTGGGTGCTCTGGCCCCCATTTTCCAGATGGAAAGTCAAGGACTGAAAGGAAAGCTCCGCCCATGCTTGAGAATTTTCCAGGGGGGGGGTCATTCAGAGACACAAGTCTAGGCCTCCAGGCCACTTGATGGAATAGGAATGTTTGTAGAAAAATAAACACACACATGGAATGAATCAACATTTACGTGGTAGACCTGGAGTTAACCTCTGTGTTTGCTGGAGATTTTTTTCTTTTTTACGTAAAACCTTTCTGAATTTTTGAAAGCTTCTCTTGGGGGAACTTAATGACTTTTGTGTGCCCTAACTTGTACAGTTGTGCTCTTGCTGATGGAAGAACTTTAAATTTTCAGGCTACCTTTAGACTCTCCGAGGACTTTGCATGCTGGGTGAACAGTACAGCAAATGAGTTGTTAAGAGATTGGGTGCTGGCCGCCCTGCCCCGGCTCCACAGAGCTCCGGCCAGCACAGGGTGCAGGCGGTGACATCTGAGCACAGTGGAGCAACAGCTTATGCTCTTTCGATGGCCTTGCTTTGTAAGAGAATAATATTTCCGTGCCTTTACACGCAGCCAATTCCAAGGAAGTAACATGCATCCTAGAAACCACCTGCACACGCGAGTCCCAGTATTTGTGACTTCTCCCCAGCCCTGTTCCGGCAGTGTAAATGCAATTCATCTCATTTAGTAATCGGTATTGGTTCTTCCATGCACTGTCATGTGGATTTTTTTGTGCCGCAGTTGCTACCATAATCTTATAACAGATGAGAACTTTAAGTCAAACAGAAACGATTGTTAGGATTTTCCATAATAAGTAATCCTTGTGTCCCTGAATGATGCAGTGTCACTTATATGAGGCGGGTTGTAATAATATTCCTTCCCTGAGACAGAGAAGATAGCCCCGTGTTTGGATTCACGCTTGCTGCTTACTAATTTGTACTAAGGCAAAGTATTTAACTTCCCTAAACCTTGCTTTTCTGATCCTTGCAATAGTACAGAGCTTTTAGGACTATTGCTGGGATTAGAGATAACTCCTGTCAAATCCTTTTTAGCTGCCACTGGGTCTCAATAAATGATATGATCATTATTTCTCAGGCCACCAAATTCTGTATAAGCTATGTGTTGTTGCTGACACTGTTCTTCAGTGGTTGATAAAGCTGTGGTTACTGTTAACCTGGTTACAGAAAATTTTCCACTTGACACCCTCAAAACCAAGTGGGCCAGAGCCGTCCCCGTGGCCAGCTACATGACTTTCCGGGCTCTCACGCATGCTTGCTTATGATGCCTGTGTTTGGTTTGGGTCAGATTCCCAAGTCTAAAGTGTTGTTTTCCGGCGTTGCCTTTGCCACTTCAAGGAGGCAGCTTCTTAGGGTCATCAGAGTCCAGAATGAGCTTTATCGCAAAGTTACTTGTCTCGGTCTCTGAATCCTTTCTTCTGCTGCAGGAGAACTCCCAGGAGGCAGCTTAGGATCCCTTTTTTTCTCCAATGGCCACTTTCTGAGCTGAGCGCGGGCTCTGGTGAAGGATTGGGTCAGTGAACCGCTTCTTCGTCGTAGTGCGAAAGCCCTTTCCCTCCTGTCCTGCACGATTACTGTGCAGTCCCAGCGATTTCTGTGAAGTGCTTTGGGCTTCAGATGCCTGTAGGAGGCAGGGACCTCTGGAGTTTCCAAGGAGCTGCTGCCTGCAGTGGCTGACGTATCGCCAGAAGCTGGCACCTAGAAAGGGGATCGTGTGTCTTTAAGCAGCTGGGCGCCAGCGTGTGTAACTCTGCTTGCTAATCCAGTGACTAATTCCGTCTATCATAAAGAAGTAGCAATGAGCCTGGCCACCAAGACAGGGAAGGATGTGTACCAACAGGAGTGTAAGGCTCAGAGCATAGTCTTGAATCTATACGCACGCACGCTTCTCTGAATGTGATCCGTGGCCCTTGCTCTAGTCTGGTTCCTGTCCCTCCTGCTTCTCCCCTAACCCCTCCCTGTATTTACTCATCTGAGGGTGGGGCCCTGCTCAATCTGAGTCAGGGCCAGGCAGCTAATCAGAGCCTGGATAGGGCATTCCGGGGTGACAACTCATGATCCCTTAAGGAAAAGAATTTCCCAAAAAGATTCCTTGCCGTCATCGTGTTGTGACCATGCCTGCCTTCCTCCCTCGGTTCCCGGCCAGTGACCCTGCCCTCCGCTTTAGGTTTGTTTGCCCCAGGTGTTCCGTGTTCCTCCACTGTACTGGGAGGCTTGGGAGAGAAACTGTCACCAGGGGGTCAGAGCTAGGGTCTAGCGAATATTCCTCACCCACCTCCCCTCGCCCACCTCCCCAGTCTTATAAATGTAAACATGCAGATACTGCTTTAAAGGAGGGCTGGGCTAGCCACCACTTAGAGAACTTGAGGGGTTCTGTTTGTCCCTTGGAGTCTGTGGCCTTTCCTCCTACTCCTCCACATAAGCGGTTCCAGAAGATGCAGACACCAGGTGTCTGCTCTGGACGTGGACCTCGCTGGGCCACTCTCCCGGCAGCTCTGCGCACATGGCCTGGCTGCAGCCTCAAGGAGTTCCATGTGTCAGAGTGGGCGGGAGAGCTCCGGCTCTCCCAGCTGCTCCTCTGTGGAGGGCCACCCATTCCTTATTGGCATCACCCTTGTCACTGTGACTCCGCCTCACACCAGTACAACTTTGGGCTTCTTCCTGCCCACTTTCCTGTGCTTCTGGCACAGCACCCTGCACTCTGTCTCCCATGCACACCCTGCATCAGCTGTCATCACAGTGCTCCTCCCTGGTTGGGAGCATGTGGCTACTCCTTGTATATGTGGATGGCATTTGTTTTCCCAGGTGGACGTGACCTTCCAAGTACTGTGGGGTCACAAAGTATTCCTGATCCTCAAGTGCTCTTCCCTCTCTCTTTCGACACTTATTTTTTAAAAATTAAGATAAAACCCACCTAACAAAATGTACCACTTAAACTGTACATACTATTCAGTTCGGGGGGAGGGGTGCAAGCTCTGGGCTCTAGTAGATGCATCTTTATCCTGAGAGTCTTATACATATGCAAAGGCAAATATTACTTCAAATGAATGCTGGGCTAGCCCCTTCTGGAATTATTTTCCGTTAGGGAACTTGAGATATTAAGCCAGTATCTAAATGCAGAATCTTTTCACCACCCCTAAGGAAGCCCTGTGCTCCTTAGAAGAGAGCTCTAGCTCAGAGCTCAGGCTGGAGTACCTGCCTCTCCCTGCCCTCCAGGACTGGGTGGCCCTCCTCCCCCAGGGCGTGGGCTGGGCTGGGCTGGGCTGGGCTTTGGAGCCAGGCTGTGTACTTCTGGGCGGGGATAATGAGCGCTTTCACCAGCTGCAGGCAGACAGTTCAGTCCAGGGAGCTCGGGCTGTGGCGACTGCAATTTCCTAATGGCTTCCTGATGAGGCGGAGTCGTTTATCAGCAGCAGATGAGGGCTGTGCATCCCAGTCTCCGCTTCCCCACCTGAGCCAGGCAGACAGACGGAGAGAGGCTTTGGCTGCCTCCCTCTTTGCATTGATCCCTTGTTCTGTCCCGTCCGCCTATTGGTCTGTCTTGCCCATTGATCTGGAGACTGAGTCTGCCTGGCGACCAGACAGCCTCTAGGGCTGCTCCTGAGAGAGGCCGCCCAAGCTGTCTGCATGGAGTTCGTGTGGGCGAGACTGTGGGGCAGCAGCAGGGGGATCGGCTGAGTGCTCAGATCCAGGGTTGGGGCCCCAAGGAGGGACCCACTGTGAACAGCAAGAAGGAAGCCGCGCTGGCTGAAAGAGGGCAGCACTGGTTGCAGCCTGCCTGGCAGCTCTGGCCCTGTACTCTGAAAGCTTTTGCACGTAGGAGTGAGGTTGCTTGCTTGTTTCTGGCTAGCAGGCCTTTTTTGGGTAAGCAGGTCCCTTGATTAGAGGCCGATTTAGTACGCAGGCTTTGCCACTGGGGTTTGTTGTGTCCCCTCAGCCTTGACCCTGTGTCTGGGTTACCCCTGTAGGGGAACTACGGGTAACCACTGGACTACCACTGGACCATCAGTGGTGCGGGGGCGCTCCTGTTTCAGAGCCTCCAGATGGCACCATGACTTGTTGTTCTCTTCTCAGTGACTTTTAGAGAAAGCTCCACAGACCTCTGCCATTCGCTGTGGCCTTCCCGTTGTTCTGGATTGACCAGGACAGTGTGCTTAGAAGATGGCGAACACCGTGATGCTGAAGTTGAGTGTCCAGGAGTACTTGCCTCATGGCACCTGGTGTGGAGTGGGAATCTCTGTTTGAAAGAAACCCTTCCACAGTAGAGTCTGACAGTTGTTATTCAAAATTTGTCACCTGCAGTGGGAACGCGTAGCATTGCGGGTCCCTGAAGTCCTCTCTTATCTGTTGGCTCTTTGGATAGTTTGGCCTTGTGGTTCTTAAGGACTCGGAGAAGGAGGAGTGTTTGTCCTGAGCGATGAACCCTACTGCTTGTTAGCAGTAAAGACACGGGGGAGACCCTGTTCCTCCCAGTCCATAGTGGTGAGTAAACTGCAATAGTACAGAGGAAAGAAAAATAACAAATGGGGAGTGGAGAGGGCTAGAATGAGTGACCATGTGGCTGCCTGCGTGAGCTTCATTTCCTCATTAGTAAAAGGAAAAAGTTTGCAGCGGATGATGTCTGTAGTGCTGCCTTCATTCTGTGTGCCGGGGGTCCAGGACTGGACCTCTGACCAGTGACAAGAGAGAGTGGCTCTTCCTTCTCTCTGCAGGCAGCGGCCTTTTCATTCATCTTACGGTGATGCCTGGTTGCCAGCAGGGAGAATTTCCCTCCAAAGAGTTGTTAAACTTTTACAGCAAATTCTGTAAATTCTTCTTTTCTGCATTTTGGCTGCAGATGAGGTTTTCTGCGTCACGTGGGCAGAGTGAGGGCAGGGACAAGGCGCAGAGACAAGGGTGGCTTGGTTATCATTCAAAGCCATAGCAAACACTGCAGAGATGGGGGGCCGGAGTTACCGGTTAGGTAGGTCTGCGAAAGCCACGGGGTAGCTGTGTTTGGCAGGGTTAGTGGTGAACGCAATGCTTTAGGGACAGTGACCATAGCCCTTTCAGAGATTAACCCTCTGGGTCCTGAGTACCCCCTAATCAGCTCAGGAAATGTCAGCAAGGACTCTGACATGACTGCCTAAATGCCTAAAGCACCAGGGTTTCTGGCACATCAGAGACACATACTAGGGTTAACAGAACTGAGTTGGGTCTTTATCCTCTTGAGTTGTTGAACATACAAAGCTCGAGAATGAAAGGGCAGCTGCTGTGGATTAGGGAGCGCCATGGGTCTTTGGTGCTCTTTGGTGGAGTTGCAGGTGTTTTTGAAGACTGGGGTGGGTGGAGGGCCGGGCTGTCTCCTGTGCCTGCCAAAATGCGCTCAGCTTGGGAAATTCTGCATCTCCTCTGATGTCAGCCCTGCTTCAGGGGAGGAATGCGTGTCTTTCTCCCCTCTCCTTACTCCTAGCATGTGGCTCCCATGTGGCTCTCTTGGATTACACGGAGATGAGTCAGCGGGGCTTGTGGAGAGAAGGGAATGTGTAGCCTGTAGGGAGCAGGGGCGGAGAAGGGTGGAGAAACCTGTGCTTGAATGAAATGCTAGACCAGGCCAGGAGGGCCAGGTACCCACTCGGCTTGTTACTGGCTGCTGTGTTTTAGGCAATGGGGCGCCCTATCGATGTTTCCATCTCTGCCATCCGCACAGAATGAGATACACACTGGCTGCGGTCCTGAACGAACCATCTCAGTTATCCTGGTAGGGCAAGTTTATCAGAGCACCCTCCGGGTGGGTGGCCTCAACCCCAAGCACCCCGAGCTGTGCGTGCACTTCTGAAGTCTCTGAAGGGCTGGGTCATCAGTGCATCCCTGTGAACCACGGCTTGGTCCACTGGCCTCAGCACCATCCAGCCCTTGTCTGCTCTGTGCTTCAGCTGGTCAAATGATTAACCATTTATGTCCTTGCCAGTGGTTTCTCCAAATGGTGACCGTAGCTGGGATAGTCCACGTGTGGCCTTCTCAGCTGTTGTAAAGGAGGACCTGATCTTCTTTACCTATCTTCCTCAGCGTTGGTTTTTCAGGAACAAGGAAGGAAGTCAGAAGAGGGCATGAGGCATGAGTGGGAAGCTGGAGCTGCGCATTCCGCAGGGGCCTCTGCCCTGAGCCTTGCATTTCTTGCCCTTGGGAGAGTCTAGCTTTGCCCATGGCACTTTCACAGCTGTGGGTTGTTCTGGACCCACGAGTGCCTTGCTCACTTCTGGTGGCCTCCTGATGCTACGATGGGTTGACGCTGAGGATAGAGGCAAGGCCAGGCCTGCCCGGACCCCCGTTCCTCCTGGTGGCAAGCCTCTTGGTTTGGTGTCCTACCAATCTGACCACTGGTGGGCCTTTTAGTAAGCCTGGAGTAGGATTAAGAGTATCAGTGACACAGCTGGGAAAAAATTAGAATTGATGATCATTCCAAAATCATGTTAGAGCAGGAGGTGAAATTCTAGAAACTTGAGAAAGCGTCCAAAGGAACAGACGTAGAGGGAAAGACGAGACGTCGTTGTGTGTGATTTCAGCTTTTGGTTTCTATATTCGGCTCCTAAGGAGTGACAAGGGAACGTTCCCGTTTGGGAAAGCTCACTGAGCAGGCGTGATTATCGGACTCCAGAACACTGCTGACCCTCCCGCACTGGCTGGCCTGTCTGTCTGTGGACTCTCCACCTGACCCATAGGGGACACCGTAGTCTCTTGGAGCGGGACAGAGCAGCGGTACTTTCCTGAGTCCCCCTTCTTAGCTGTGGCTGCATCTCCCAAGGAGGCAGGCAAGCTTCCTTGCATGGCTAGAGATCCTGTAGGTCCAGAAGGAGCACAGAGGAAGCCGTTCCTCAGCAGGCGGGCGTCTTGGTGACCTCATCTTCCTCCCAGCCTAGGTCCAGTTGGAGCTGTGCACACAGGGCAGACTTCCAGTTCCTCCTGTCTGGGACTCACAGTGGCAGATATAAATAGACCAAGACTTTGTCTGTAGCATTGTTCACTAACTGCCCATTGTTTCTGGAAGCAAAGCAGTTCTGTGCTGCCGCTGCCTCCGTTGCTGCTGCTGCTGCTGCGCAGTCTCTCCTCTTGCACTTCCCCTGTTTCCCTTTCTTTCCCGGCCTCATTGTGCCAAAGTCAGAATCTCAGCTTAGCCATTTCCATCTGCTGCCTTTGCACTTGTCTGGTGCTTGGGAGAAATTTGAGGGGGACATTGGCTCCATAAACCAGATCATCTGAATACCCGCCTCATAGTTTGATTCCAGTAATGCTTTTATCTAAGTTTTTCAATGATATATTTGTGGTCAAGACAAAGATAAGTGGATCTGATGATAGTAGCGTCGGGAGAATTTGTAACTGGTTAGACAGCAATACCCCTGAGGGTCTTGATGAATGCGTCGGTGTCAGAATGATGTGCAGTCCGGGGTTACATTAGGGAGCTCAGTGCTTGCCTATTGTCTTCTCAATGTCTTCACCAGGGGCTTAGAATAAGGAAGCAGAAAGCATGCTTCGTAAGTCGCAGGTGTTTCAAAGTTGAGCAGGACGGCAAACAGGATGAAGATGGATTGGTGATATAACAAAGGTTATACTTGGTAACATGGATAAAAACAAGTGAGGAGAAGGTTAATATGGAGAAGAGTCAGTCTAACTTTGCAGTGAATAAAATGCCATCAGTGGATGCAGAACTGGCTTTTCCACGGCAGTCTGTGTGGAGAAAGGCGTGGGGCTTTACAGTGTGTCTGCTGGTGTCGCTCTGCTCTTCACCAGAGCAGCCAAAGCTTAATGAGTAGGAGGCCCACCCTGTTGATCTCATTGTGCCCCTGAGAAGAGTACTACGTTCTTGTGGACATTAATGAAGTTTCCGCAGGGATATAGAAGTTACTCTCTGTAGATGGTGAGGTGCCAGGACTTGGCCACCAGGAATTCTTAAGGAAGCCAACAGAAGGAAGGAAAAGGGACAGGGCGAAAGCATTTGAAAAAGTGTTAGATGAAGACTGATTAAATTGTTTCTGCTTGGCTTTAGCCGGCAAGGTTGATGAATAAGACACCTGAGAAGACAGTAGATTTTTAACTCAATGGACATGACTTATTTTTTATTTTTACTTTTTTGAGGATTGAGGACTGAGCCCAAGGCCTCGCCCCTGAGTTATACCCACATCCCCTTTTTATTTTTTATTTTGAGTCAGAATCTTGCTAAATTTGCCAAGTTACCCAGCTGGGCTTGAATTTGTTAGCTGCCTGCCCAGTAGCTGGGAGTATCGGTGGGCTGCACCGAGCCCAGGTTGTATGCTCACTTTAAAATAGTTGTGATGACTTTGAAGTGAAATTCAGGGGCTGATAGGGCGTGAGGCAACAGCATGTCTTGTGTGAGAAGAAGCCTGGGTGTTTGCTCGCGTTGGGCTCCTCCACTGACGCTAACTCATGCCTTTCTCAAAGGGAAAGCTTGGGCAGGGCTGTCCTTGGTCCAGTGGTGTGGTTGGCATATGGAGAAACTTTGTCTCTTCTCCAGGGAAAAGTGGGTTTAGTTATTTTATTTTTTTGTCTCGTTTCCCTGAGTTGAAAACCCGACAGTCACCCGGCATGAATGTGTATGAGTATGCATTTTCCTTTCTGTCCAGATTTATTTATTAAAAGAAAAACACATCTGCATAAAAAAGCCTCAGAACTCAGGAAGAATGTCCACTTTGTTTTTCTTTCTGCAGCACCAAGACTAGTGGGGTTTGAGCTTCCTCTGAGGGGTTTTTGAAGCCCCGCTTTCATCTCAAACAAGGCTTTTTCCCATTGGAAAGATGATTTTTTTGATTTAAAAATATGTTTATGTAATGTATAAATAAATAAAATGAAGAGAGAATTTCCTTAAATAAAATTGGTAGACAGCTGTTGCTCTCTGAACATCTAGATGTGTATACGTTGCATCTTCTCAGCCTTCCCCACTCTTCCTTCTTTCTGCCTGTCTCTTTTGGACAGTTGCTCTCCTCCTCCTTCCCCTGCTTTCTCCTGTCTTCTCTGTCTGCTCCCGGGCTAGCTTTTCCTCTTCCTCTCCTCCCAGCTTCTGCTTCCTCTGTGACAGCTTCCCGTGTGGCCACGGCCCCATCTGCCCCTGCCTCCCCTCGCCTTTGTCAGCCTGATTCCCCTCCTTCTTGGCTGGCTCAGGGCCTCCCCGCTCCCTGGAAGAGGCCTGTCTCTGTGTTTGTTTCCTGCGTGGGAGGGAGAGGCAGGCCTTGGGAAAACAGTTCAAAAGTGCAGAAAAACTTTACCTCTTCCAGCCTAAATAAACGGGCTCCACTCCATTTGTTTGTCCAGATCTTTCCATCGTCCATGGAGAAAACTCCTCATCTTCCACCTTGCTGGGCCCAGCCTTCTGGTGATTCTCAGTTTCCCTTTCCTCTGGGCCTGTTTTGCCCCCAGACCCAGGGCCAAGTAGGCTGAGGGCCGGAGCAGGCCGGTGCTGGCTTGGTTGTGCAGTGGCACCCGTCACTCTGCAGGTTGCAGCTGCTGTGCGCAGAGCTGGGTGATCCTGGCTCTCGCTCTTCACTCCAGAGAAGAGGCAAAGGGTGATCCCTGGCCTACCAGTTCTTCCTTCCTCTTTTAAACCTGCAAATAAGCACCCTTAGAAAGCACCTGGCTCGTGTGTCTGCGGGTCTGGATTTGAGCCCTGGTGAAATCACTTTGCCTCTTTGACCATCCTATTTTTACTCACTTGCGAAACGTTTGTGAGCCTCAGTTTCCTCACCCACAAGGTGGAGATCATGCTGAAGTCTGTTTTTGGGTCACACCAGCATTCTGGAGCGAATGCTTTCTGAGTTGCACAAGTCCATTCAGATAGCAGTAGAGACCGTTAGAGGTAGGAATCAGTGAAATTAAACTAAACTGGTTGTTTCAGTTAGCCAGTGTCTTTAGGATCTTAGAAGGTGATGCCTCAAGAAAGATAGAAGTTGTGGATGCTAGGATAACAAAGAATCAGATGTAGGGTGTCAGATATTTTCCATCATCTTGAGGGGGATAATCTTAAGTTGCACTGGTACCAAAAGCCTTGAAACCTTGTCTGGAGTAGTTCAGTTGCATGCAGGGCAGGTGTTTGCTTTCTTCAGAAGGAACTCTGTAGAGTGCTTGCCTTGCTGGTGTAGGCCTTGCGTTCTGGCTCTAGCACCAATGGAAGAGCAGCAGTGTAAGCTTGCAGAGGATGCAGCGAGCTGGCAGCAGAGCTGTGGAACTCATGCTTTTCACCTTCATAATTTGGAAACTGTGTTTTCATATTAAAGAGATCTCGCCTTTCCTGGCCATTTAGGATGTAATCATAGAAAAATGTAGTGTAGTGAATATCAAATGTGGTCTTCCACATCGGTCCTACTTTGAAACGTGGGAAACCCCATGTAAACCCTTAAACTGATTGCTGAAGAACTTTATTCTGAAAATACTATTGAGACTATTCTTCCGTTAAAACATTCTTTCAATTTTTTTGGTGCTGAGAATTGAATCTATAAACGAATATCAGCCAAGCTCTTACTCCCAGCCTGCAAAGCAATCTTTTAAATTATGCAAGAGTCATTAATTGGAAGGCTTGTAAACAGCTAGGGTACAGTGTGACTGGAGCTTTGGAAAATTCCAAACAGGTAGAGGAGACTTTCTAGCGCGACACTACTCCTGCCGTTGCACCACATTGGCCTAAGATGGCACTCACAGGGAGTTCTTAAAACTGAAAGTCTGCTGGGCTTGCCTAGCTGTGACATGTTGTCATGGCAAACATAAATGGTACAACAAGGATTTCCCCTTCAGCGGAGACTGGAGGATGTAGAATAGGTAATAAGTTAATCTGTTTTGTTTAAAAAAAAAAAAAAAAAAAAGCCAGTTTCCATTTATATCAAAATCTAATTTTTTTTTTTTTTTTTTTTTTTTTTTCATTTTTCTCATTTATTCAGTTGTTTAATTGTGCCTGGGGAAATTGCCAGATTTCTTCTGATCCCTGTCTCTCTATTAGGAAGTAAAATCTTTAATATTTTTCCTGTCATATTTTATGCAGTGTTAAACTTCAATAGAGTCAGCCATAATTAAGCATATACTGTGTTGTCTTAGACTTCAGAATTTTCACAGGCCTTTCACATGATCTTCCCTGTGAGTCAGGAGAAACATCATGTGGGTCAAAAGCAAACTTCTTCTCTGGGTCTTTCATGTGTCTTCTTCAACGTGCCAGGGACGTTAGAGAAAACATCTAGAAGTCTTTCCAGCAGGGCACCTTCATTCACCTAGTTCCTTCCCATTGGCCCAGTCTTTCAGATGGGAGATTTGAATTACTCTCAGGAGCAGAGCAAGAAAATGTGGCTGAAGCACACAGTGGGTGGGTGGTTCTGCTCTCTGGCTTGGATCCTGGAACGGAAGAGGCTCTCTGGGCTTCCCTGAACACCTGGAATTGATTTGGGTTGGGCTCTGCGTCCAGGACATTTGTTGAGGTGGAGGGGCTAGGAAAGAAATAAATCCAGTGATTAAAAATAGCTTTTGCATGTCAGGTGCCTGAGCGAATTTGGGCACATGCCTGCAATCCCTTTTGTCTGGCAGGTCTGAACTCTAGCGCTGCCGAATTACAACCGCTTGCATTTGTTTTTCCTGCTTCCCTACCATGTAATGGTCAAGGGCTCATTGGAACCATGTGTGAGCCTGGTGAGTCACGCGTCCTCAGGACTCCAGCGGTAATGATGTGTTCAAACTCCTTCTGGGGGATGGGTGGCGGGGGGGGGGGGTGTACACAGGGAAGGAGAGCAAAGCCTGAGGTCATTTCCTACAGATGTTCTGGGTGCCTGCTTGGGCAGTCCTGTGGGCTTGGGTCTCAGGCCCCACTGCTGCGGGCCCAGGCCGGCTGCTTGGTGCAGTTGGGGGCCTACTTTGCTCCCCAGCAGCTTCCCTCCGCCAGGGGCCGCTTCCCTCTGGAGAAGGTTCTCACTTGGAGTTGGCAAATTGTACTCCAACAGCGCGCATGCCCTGGTGGTTGTGTGCATTGGCAGCACCACGGAGATGCTGTAACCTGAGACTGCCTTGCATTTTTGGGTAGTCGGGTCACTGGAGGGTGAATTGGGGATTTTCTGAGCAGCTTCTTTCTCCCTTCTTCAGAGCGGTTTTTATTGGCTGATGCCTTTGAGAGGGATTGGGTGACAGAGATGAACAGACACCCAGGAAGATGTTTCCTTAAGGACAGGGGTCCCTGCCAGGTCTGTGGTGTCTCAGTGTTTGGGACCATGATGGACTGCTAGGTTGGTCTGCCCCTCCCCCCTCTCCCCCCCCCCAAGCAAGGGCACCAAACCTTTTATGGCTCAGCCTTTGTAAAGCCAGGGTCTGGTTGTCCCCCAGTGCTTACCACATCATTAGGATTATGAAAACAGCCAGAGACTGAAGAGGACCCTTATCTCCCTCTTTTGCATTAGCCCCTCAGTGTGAGCACATGAAGGTCTTGTCAGTCAGGTGTCTACTGCCTGTGACAGCAATCACGAGAGGGTGGAAGATGAGGCGCTCTTGATACCATCAACTCTGCTTCCAAACCAGCCTTCTGTGGAAGAGAGGACAATAGAGACTGGGTCTTAATTCTCTTTCCCATTTGTCTGGGATCATTCATCTCTTTATTGGGCCACTAGCAACTTCCCAAGGACAGTCAGCTCTGGAGCCAGAGCGTTTAGTCTCGGCGGCCCCAGTCACTTCTCTGTTTGTGTTGGGTGAAAGGAGGGAAACACGTGTCTCCTACAGTGGCCTTGTGCTAGGCCTCCTGGCCATGTCCTTCTTTGGAAGGACCATTTTGGTGCTTGCCGCAGTCTCTAGGCTACTTTTGCACACTCCTGGTGTCAGTTGAAAGATTTGGAGGATGCAGCTCTAAGGAAGGACGCCACTGCATTCTCCTTAATGCAGGACTCGGCAGACAAAGGGACCAGCTTTGCATTCTTATTATTTATTTTATTTTATTTTTGCAGGACCAGGGATTGAACTCAGGCCCTTGCATTTGCCAGGCTAGCGCTTATTCTCCTGAGCTAT
This sequence comes from Capromys pilorides, assembly GCA_004027915.1. Lineage (NCBI taxonomy): Eukaryota > Metazoa > Chordata > Mammalia > Rodentia > Capromyidae > Capromys > Capromys pilorides. The sequence goes on from PVKN010009104.1 coordinate 16,951, forward strand.
TTCCCTGGCCCCCAGCTTCGCATTCTTGAACTCATGTTTTTTTGATTCACCTTTACCTGTTTCCTGTTTCAAATTTGCCCATGAGTGAAATTCTGTGTAAGCAGCATGGAAAACATTTGTTTATTTTTATGTTTTTATATTTTAGGGAAGGATCTGCAGGGTATTCAGGGTCTCACTACTAGATCAGACTCGTAGTTTTCCATCAGTTTACAGCCTCCCAAGAGCTGGGATTACAGGTGCATGCCACCATGCCCAGTCTTGGCAGGGAAGGCATTTGAAGCCTTATTTTTCAGTTTCCTTGAGTACAGCTGTCTCTTTTAGCTTTCATGCTACCATCCTGCATCTCAAAACACTCTTTCTGACATCAAAATATTAGTGAGTGAAAATTAGTGCCTGAAATCAACTTTACATATAAATCTTCAGTGTGTATGCATGTGTGTGATGTGCATGTGTGTGTGTGTGTGTGTGTGTGTGTATGTGTGTATGTGTTCATCTGTGTGAGATGAGATAAAAACCTGTAATACTGGTAGTTTTTAAAATAGGTTCATTAGAGCGTCCTCTCTACTTTTGACTACATCTGAAAATTGCCAAGTGAAAATTGTAAAGTGCTGTGGGGCATATCAATATCACCTATTAGCATACCTCTTTTAGACATGAATTGAAAGAGGGTAGTAATGCTAAAACGGAGATCAGAACCCCCAGATTTTGACCAACTGCCCAGGTCCATCTTGGCTTGTGTATGCCCCTCCTTTTTTTCTTGTCTTTAAAATCCTGTCTTTTCATTTGGACAAATTGTTCTTTTCTTCCCCTCATGTAAACTGGAAGGTTTCTTTTCTTTCTTTTTTTTTTTTTTTCTCAAACAAGCATTTCAGTGAGGCTTAGTGTGAGTAATTAACCTTGTATTATGTGCATAGTGGCCCCTTAGAGTGACTCAGGGCTGGACAGAGACGGGAAAAGAAGGTGGGCTGTCATTTAACCTGTTTGCTTCATATGAAAGGAAGTCTCACTACCCTTGAGTTCAGGAGAGGAAAGAATACAGATGATTCTTACTAGTGTTCTTAGACGACCAATATGAAACTCAGCATTTCTTGGAATGGTTTTATTTCTTTAAATTTATCTAGTTATCAAACTGGAAAATAAAGGCTTTCTTCTCAGCTCTGAAAATTTTAGTTTTTTTAGATCTCTGATTGAATCTGATTTGCAGTGGACTAGAACAGAAAAGCTTTGGATTTTAAATAGCTGGAAGACTGGTTTTGGGCCCTGTGAGTTTAGACTAAACAAGTCCTTAATTTCTCTTGAATTTTGGTTTCCTCATCTGTAAAATGGGAAGCCGGAAATACCTTCCATGGGCCTCAAAGTTTCCTGTTGGGAGGGTGTTATGGAGTTGTATTATGTGAAGGGTCTTGGCAAAGTGTAAGGCTGTCTTCAGGGTTAACACGTTCATGATGCTCAGATTGTGGCAGTGTGCAGCACCCAGGGCCATTGCAAGTGGATTGTACCATTATGGTCCACTCTCGTCACAGTTCAGTGGCCTCACGAGACTGGCATCTAGCCTCAGATTCCTTGTCTGTAGCTGTGTCCCTCACCACCTACCTGGTCCTAGAATACTCCAGTCTTCATCATGCATTGAGAGCAGGCAGAGAAGAAACACGTGCAGTCCCTGAGCCTTCCGCTGTGAACTTCTTTCTGAACAAGCGCCTCCTGAAGCGAAGAGCCTGGGCGCCATTATTGGGATGAGATACTTGGTTTCAGAGAACCCAGAAGAATAGTATCAAAGACACATGAGACGCTCTTGAAGCGTTCCTGGGAACTGAAGAACCCTTGACTTTGAGTCAGTCACATACAAGTAAAGGCAAACCCTTGTTGGACGTTTCGTTTGAGACATGTATGAGGTGGGTTCAGGGCCCGGCCTCAGGGTTGCATGCACGTATTTCCCTGAATTCTAAGTGCTGTTGGCTCACTGTGCCTTGCAGATTCGAGGTTGCTTGCTCACTTTGCCTGCCTCTCTACGTTCTTAGGATGGTTATTTATTCACTAGTGTCTGTAAAACTTTCCTCTTAGAAACCTAGGGTAATTCCTACAAATCTCAACTCAGATTTAGAATCCTAAGGAATAATTACTGGACAAGAAATCTCCTAGGATCACAGTATGTTTCTGTTTTCACTTTCAAGGCATTGTTTTGAGTATCTGCTATATTGGAATAGGTGTTGCTTTGGGTCAGTTCTTAGCATTTTGAGATAAGTACGCTATTTCAATTTGAATTACTGTAATTATTAACACAAAGGCAACTTCAGTGTTTTTCCATAAAATATGATTGGTTAGTATCTGTGGAGGTACTGCCTACCTCCTGGATGTTGCTCCCAAAAGTAGAAATAATGAATACCTAATATAAGATATTATATAGTGACAGATAACAAGTTAAAATATTTTAAGAATAAGAGAAGTTGGCTTGGGCTAAACTATTTTAGATTTTCCATCTGCATAATGACTTAATTATTGTTATTGATTTGAATATGGAATCAAACTGCTAAACTCATAAGCAACGTAGTGGGACTTTTTCCTTGTTATTTTATGAAAAATTTAGTGTTTTCATTAATGACCTAAGTCTGAACCTGATCATTCATCATCATTCAAGTATGGTGCCTGCACCACAGAAGCAGTAGTTTGGGCCATCTCTGGCCAATTATTCGCTTGTATATAAAGGAGAGTTGGATTTTTTTTTCTAAATCAAAGTTTTATACTTGATTAATATGGGCAAAAGGTTCCCAGGCCAGTGGTTCCTGAGATCAGATCCACATGCAGGTGTCTCAGGTATGGAGAGAGGGTTGGGCTCTGAGCTGTGTTACTGGACCTGAGCACTGAATCCTAGGGCTGGAGGCGCAGGGCTGGGCACCAGCAGCTGGGTCCCTGGATAGCTGCAGCTCACTGCACGTGGCCTGGATGCTGGGAGAGGACACTGAGGTGGATCGGAAAAAGTGATCTTGCTATTCCCCTTAGAGAGAAAAGTGAGTACCTGGAAATGCTGCTTCCCTGACAGGAAGTGGAGCCCGTGTAGAGAATCGTCTGCTCAGTGCTATTGCCTAGACCACGCGACCCGAGCGTGTGGAGTCACAGGAAACAGGCTTCAGGAGCAGGCTTTCTGCTGGCGTCCTTGGCCATCTCCCCACAGGGCAACGCACTGCCCAGCTTCTTGTGCCAGAAGACGCCTGGGGCCTCTCACTCATCTCATCCTTCAGTTCCCATCTACAGCAGAACTTTTAGCCTAGGCTGCATTTTCCACATGGGTTGCCCTGGCCAATTTCTGCCATCAGTAAAGTTGCTTTCATCGAGTCATAATTCTAATGGAGGAAATAAACACACACAACAAAACCAACACAGTTCAAGTTCATGAATTTATGTTGGATGAGAATGAAGTGGGGGGAGTTGACGCGGATCTGGAAAACTTTAATTCAAAAAACATTTGTTGGCGTGGTGTACACAGGCCTTCTGCTGGGAGCTGGGGAGGAGCAGTTGGTTCAGAATCCACATTCTGCAGTTAACTAAAGAGTCTCTTGCTGTGTAGTAAAATTGACCTCTCCTCTAACGGAGAGGCATTTCTGGACTTGCTGCTTGGCTGTTCTTGGATGGCAGGAGTGGGGGTGAATGGGGGCGCTGATGTACTTCTCAGTGACTCATTTGGTGATTACTCCATTGTTTGGAGGGCTGAGTGTTATGTAATCCACTGTCTATCCTTTCTCCCCAGTTTTTTTCACCCCAAACAATCTGGGATTTTCCATCGTTTTGTCAGTCTTCCTGGAGGCACACTGGTTTTTCCATGAGATTTTTTGGGCATGTCCCAGGGCAACCCAAACTCACCACTCCCTGGAACTTCAGATTCCTCGTCACTGGCAGAGCCCGAGAGAGCAGGGAAGGGAGCCTGTTCTTCCTGGGCAGGGCTGGACTCTGAGCAGTTTTCTGACAACATGGCCGAGAGCAAACAGGAGGGAGGTGCTGCCTGCTCTTCTTCCATGCAGTGAATTCATTAATTGCATTCATTTTGACGTTGTGAAGCAATATGCCATGCAGTTAGTTTCTATTTTGGGGTCATCTATTGTCATCCCTTTCCTTTTCTGTTTCTTTTTTATTCAGCCAATAACATGTATGTGTGTTTAGGAATTTTCCTTATAAGTAGCAAAGTTGAGAAATGCCCAGCTGAGGAACTCGTATAGCAACCTGGCCTGGAGGGCATTTTCAACATGCAGTGCAGTCAGGACTTAGACTTCTAGAAATTACTCCAGGGATGCACCTCACTGCCGAAGGGCACACACAGGAGGACTAGCAGGGATTATTGAGGACCCAGCAGATCTTTGACGTTAGCGATATTTCTGTTCTGTGCTGTGAACAGGGTCTGGAAGTGTGTGAGGAGCTGGACTTAGCATGGTCCAAGAAGCATGAGGGTCCAGCAGAGGATGACGCCTCTGTGAACCTGCAGGCTCTGATACCACACTCTCTTGCACCCGAATACAAAACAAGTTTTGTCAGCTCCGCCTCCTGTACACACCTGCAGTTGGTCTGTTTGTCCTACCCCTGTTGCAAGCTTCCTGGTCAAGCCATCATTACCCCTCAGCAGAACCAATGCAGTAACTGTCTCACAGTCTTCCACATCCACTCCTACACAGTTCATGCATCATTCTTTACAGTACAGCCAAGGAGACCTTAGCAGGTGGGTCAGGTAACTCTCTAGGAAACTCTGAGCGGTGTTCTGTTTTACTTAGGATAGAACGCTAGATGCCTGTGTGCTGCTCTCTCCCCTCTCTGTCCTTCATCCCAGGCAGCTGCTGTCCTTGACCATCTGCTTCAGCTGTGTGGATCCTCTTGCTACTGACACACACCAAAGCCTCTGGTCCATGCCGGGACCTTCCTTGGGACTCTTCCTTGGTCTAGGACTGGGCTCCTCTAATTGGATTGCTCATCAGAATCACCTGGATTATGTGCTATCAAACAGTTTGAGGCTCCCCTCCCAGGCGTCCTGACTGGCGCGGTGTGCAGTGCCATGAGGCCGAGCACTTGCATTTGATCATTTCCATGTGGTGCTGACGTCACTGCTCGGGGCGCCACTCTTGGGAACTCCTGTTCTACTCCACTTCCCCCTGAACTCACGGTGTCCTTCAGATTTCGGGTCAGACATCTCTCTTCTCCTGAGGAAGGGCTTTCTGGTTCCTCCAGTCTTGCAGGGTCTGTGTTAACATATGTATCATCCCTTTCCTTTAAGTCCTTATTGACATTGTATTGGATTCACTGTAACATAGTTTCTTTTTTTTTTTTTTTTTTATAAATGGCAGAATCTGCTGTAAGGATTGGCTTATCTAGAGGCCAATTTTGTCTTACTCCTGGTGCTTTATTTTTTTTAAAAACTCCTTGCATGTGAAAAGTGCTAAATAATCATTGGCTGAGTAAATGAGTATGATTCTGTACTTACCGTGGGTACCTGAAAATGAGTACGACAATGCCAGAGTTTTAAGTGACTATGAAAGATGAGCAGGGACTCTATCGATGCAGCAGTAGAGATCTACAGAAAGAAGCAGCACATTGGTTGTTAGGGGTGCAGGATGTTTTAGGCAAGAGTTAGCTTTCTTTCTTTTTTGGGGGGGCGGAGCCCAGGGCTCACTGGAAAGCCCCTTCAGCTGTACCTGCTTTAATGAGAATCAGATAGTTCTTCCCCACCCCCCACGTGCCTTCCTCACCTCATCAACCCTCTGTCATGTTCTGAGTGTTTCATTGTACCTTTAATTGTTTGTTCCTCCTATTTCCTTTTTCTTACAGACATGGAATGTGCAGATGTCCCCCTATTAACGCCAAGCAGCAAAGAAATGATGTCTCAAGCACTGAAAGCCACTTTCAGTGGTTTCACAAAGGAGCAGCAGCGACTGGGGATCCCCAAAGGTACACTTGGGTAGTTGGGAAGAGGACCTGGCGCCGGCTCCCAGGAAGGCTCCCCTGGCCTGCCCACAATTGGAGCAGTAGCCACAGGACGTTGCGTTCACAGACACCCAAGCCTGAGCTCACCCACTGCAGGTTGTCAGCTCCATCTTGGTTTCAGACTGGTGGTTCCTCAACCTTTTGACCAGTTCAGATCCCCTCTGGATCTTTGAAAACTTCCAAGGTCAGGCCCTGTTCTGGAGGCATCAGTACAGTATTTTTTAAAGCTCCTTAAATGATTCCTAAGTGCAGATGTGTTTATGAAATTTTTTTTCAGGATCACCCTGGGCCACCCATGTGTGAATTCAGTGAATTCATTCATTCACTGTGAATTTCTGCATTTCTTGGAATGTACTAATCAGCCTTTTTTTTCTGCCATGTACTTTGGTGAAATGTGTTTGTCCTTTGTGGAAAGCCTTACCAGAAAGAGGTTATTCAGAAATAGAAAGGGCCTGAAATTGTCAGAAAAGTGATGTGAATGGAGAACACACCAGCTTTCTCTAGGAAGCAGTTCACGAACAATTGAGGGCAGAAAGAGAACTTTTATGTAGAGTCAGAAATGGCTTTAGATCATCAGCCATCTCCACTGGTGGCTGAGAGACGTCAGCCGTCCCCAAGCCCCGCTGTCCACATCCGGAGAATGTGTCTACGTACCTCTTCCACTGTTTATGATTTTGCTATACGCCTTAGCCGACAGCAACACCAAGCATCCTTTGAGGTAGGACAAGGTGAATTCTGACTGCTGGGCTTGCCCAAAGCTCATGAAGATTCTGGTAGATGGAAATGGGTACCCACGGGGCCGCTGTGACGTAGGAACTGCGTCCTGCTGTCATCTGAGCTCCTCAGGTGTCACCGGCAAGTGTAATTGTGTCAAACCACAGGGCATAAGTGAAGATTATAAGTGGCCTGCACGGCAGTGCTCCTCAGAGCAATGCCTGTGGTATCCGTTGCCTTTGAGGATTTCTAGCATACTACAGGCACCTCATAATGCAATCACCCAGTACCACTTGAATGACTTCCCTTACTAATTGCTGTGGTTGCTACTAACCATAACTTTCTAAGATAAAAATAATTGGAAACAATGATCCCAAGTATTTAGAAGAGTTAAAGAGTAGGGAGAGCCCTGTATAATCTGTAAAAAACACTGTTTTGTTGTTACTGCTATTGCAGAAGCCATTTATTTCCTGGCTAGGGCATTTTAAACATTATAATGGAGCTATGTCCGTGTAAGAGGAGATTACTGGGAAGCACTGCTGAAATGAAGTGCAGAGAAGGTGCCTACCCTATTCCTAGGTTAC
>PVKN010009105.1:0-24207 GCA_004027915.1 Capromys pilorides
AATCACACATTCCTTATAATCTACTTAGAAGGAACATGAACAGAACTTCCAGGGCTTGCTGGTCACCCAGGGGACATCTGTGTCCCAGAGGGTAGCTCTTAGGACTGGAAAGAGGAGAGGATCAGAGGGTCACTTGGGCAGAGCTGTCAAGTGAGATGCTTCTCTGGAACTTCTTTGTCATTTTGGAGCACCAAGTGTCATAACACTGGCATTTTCCTCCAGGCTCACATTGCTATTAAAAAAAGTGCAATTTCCCAATTCAAAAATTCAATAAAATAGTCCTTAAGAATCTAATCTGTGCCAAGTCCAATAGACAGAAGAAGTGAATAAGAGGTGGCCTGTGCCTCTAATGAGCTCACAAAATAGTGGGGGAGGCTGGCGTGGAAGCCAAGGCAGCACGAATGTGACAATTAGAATGGCACACGAGTTCCTGGGCCAGTAGTATGGTCAGGGAGACATTGGAAAGTTTTGAAGGTGAAGCAAAAGTGTTCCAGGTAGGGCCAAGGAGATAGCTCAGTGGCATAAGCACCTGCCTCTCAAGCGCGAGGTGCCGAGTTCAGACCCCAGCACCACACACACACACACACACACACACACACACACACACATTAATAGGTAGGTAGGGCCAGAAAAAGCAGGCACAAAGTCACCAACATAGCCCAACCTGGAGAGAGACGATATGCTGGCTTAGACATTGGGCAAGGGTACAAGGCCGTTGCATAAAGAAGAGCAGAGAATGATAGTGATGTTGAGCTCAGTACCATGAGACATTGCTCTAATTTTCTTGGATCAACTCATCAGGCAGGCCGTATTCATTAGCCAGGTCTAATATGCTCAGTGCCCTCTCTTAGGAGTGGACACAACAGCTCAGAGAACGTCTTCCTTGTCCCAGGGCAGGCCAGGAGCAGGAAAGGGAGCCAAGTAGCATATACAGAGACACTGGGTCCAAAAAGGGACCCAGGAGTGTGGTGGCTCCAGGTCTGTGATTCCAGACCACCCCAGTGGACAGAAAGTGAGAGGAGCAGATTTTGGAGGCTGGCTGCTGTAATATGCCTTCCAGCCAGGATCTGAAAATGAAAAGGCCTGGAAGAAACCAGGAAGGACCTGGAGGCCCAGGAGGAGGCTGGTGACTTGGGAATCCTCGACTGCTAATAAATAAATGGCCCAACCAAGTGTGCTTCCAAAGAGGCTGACTCAGGTGCCAGCCTGGTGAACGCACTAGGGACGGTGCGGTGGACGCGCCTGTGTCAACTTGGCTGACTCAGGCCCTGCCTCTGGGAGCAGTGACACACACCTCTGGGCGCGCCCGGGTGGGTCCTGGAGGTGTGGCTTAGGGCACCATCCATGCTGCCTGGCACCTCCCTCTCTGGCGCTGTTCCCTAATCTGCTTCCCGGTTACCCAGTTACCGTGAATGCAGCAGCTCCGCTGCACCACCGTCTTCTGCTATGAGGCTCCTGCCTCAGAGCCATCAGCCGAAGAAAGCCATAAGCCCAGTGAAACTTCTCTTCCTCTAAGTTTTACATGTTAGGGATCTTCTTCAGCAACAAAGAAACTGCAGCAGGAGGACCAGGTCTGAAGCCTCAATAGGAGCTGACAAAGCCCTGGCCAGCTCAGAGTGGGCGTGGCTTTAAGGACTAAGTGGGTGGGACGAGCTGCGGAAACAGAGGAAGACTACTTGACAGTTACTCTGGTTTTTCCTGTTTGGATAACTGACAGGTGGCAACAAGTCTTGGGGGACCGGAACCCCAGACTCAGAGCGAGTGGAAATGACACGTGGGTCTGAAGGGGAGAAGGGTTTTCGAAGCTAGAAGTGTATATTGGACAGTTATTAACTGTAATCTTCTTAACTATCGGAATACTTTCAGAATAAAATATTCAGACTAAGGAACCACACTATGATCATTTTTTGTATGAGTTCCAAATAAGAAAATAGTTAAGCCAGAAAATGGAATTGTTCCTGTTCCTAGAATTAGGTAACTGATGCATCTTTGCAAATTGTTCATTGAACTGTGCCTATGGCTTCTGGCCAGCCCCCAATGAGATTTTTATATTTCTTAATTATTCAATTACTACCCATAAGTAGGAGTTTGAAATCAAACCCAGGTTGCTCCATAATAGACTATTTTTTTGGATCATGAGTAAAGAAAGGAAAGTTTTCCATATTGGGAAACCAGTCTGGTAGAATGGAGGAGGTGTCAGTTTCCAGCAGTGGCACTGCCCTTGCTCCCAGTCTTGGGTTCGCTGCATCCCAGCTCTATGAGTTGAGGCCTATGGAATAAAGCAATGCTGACGCCCATGAGCTTGCTGCACTATGAGGGGAAGGAGCAGGTGCCAGGGAGATGCTATGCTATAATTTCTTTGCATCCTTTAGGTCCCAGCAGCTTGAAGAAGCATCAGCCGGGAAGGAAGACCTTCTGGACTGTGAGCAGACTGGCGTTCCTGACACCAACGCTGAAGGCGAGCTGCCCTCCATTTGCCTCAAGCAGGTGTTTCCCAAGTATGCAAAACAGTTTAACTACCTGCGCCTGGTGGACAGGATGGCAAATTTATTTATCCGGTTCCTGGGAATCAAGGGGACAACGAAGTTGGGACCAACTGGCTTTCGTACCTTCATAAGGTCAGTGGGACCTTATGGGTTGAGCTTTGGTCGGGATGGAGTCCAGTCCCAAAACTGCCTGGTCATATCTGGATTAGTACCCTAGCTGAGATCGAATTGGCTTTGTGGGGGGCACTGGCTCTGGCACATAGTTGATGTCTGTTTGCTGCATAAATCAATGAGTGTTATGATTGAGACAGCATTCACAGCCCCAGGTTCATGGTCACAAAACAGTTCTGTACTATTACCATCTGCTTTTCATTTATATAACAAAATACTTAAAGCTGGATAACATTATAAAGGAAAAAAAATGTCAGCTCATGGTTTTAAAGGCTAAAAGTTCAAGGTGGGGTATCCATACTGGTTTGGCATCTGATACAGTCCTTGTGGCAGATAATATCATAATGGGAACAAATCAGGAGCGAGAGGTCACATCCAGACAGGAAGCTGGAAAGCAATTCAAGGGCCGGCTCGTTCTTGTAACAACTTGCTCTCCTAAGAATTAACTCAGGGTCCCACAGGAACTGCTTTAATCCCTTCCAAGATCCTGAGCTCAGTGACCTCAGGTACTTTGCACTGACACCCCACCCTTCAAAGAATTTTCTATTTCTCACCAGCACCACATTGAGGATCTCACCAGCCACCCAGGAATCCTTGGCAGACACACTCAAATCAGAGCAGCATCTTCAGCTAGGACCTGAAACATGCATTAGTAATCACCCCAGGGGCCAGATGGACCCTGTGCTCCTTAACCCAGGGTCTCAGCTAGTACGCAGCGGTGGTCCGTCTGTTTACAGAATCACCACAGAGAAATAAGTCACATCTTTTTAAAGTGTCAATTTTTGGAAGGAAAAGTTGAATAATTCAACTGATAAATAATTTAGTGTTTATTCTAATATAAAAATAACATGGTTATATCAAAGACACTAATACAAAAAAACTTGCATGGATTTTAAAGATAAAAATTGTGAGATAACAAAGGAATACATTGGCCGCAGCCTGCAAAGTAAGTAGCTTCCTAAGTTCATCATGAATTTGCTTCTACCCTATGGGCAAGGCCATGATCACCCCCCCCCCGCCCCCACCTCAGTGACTTTATATTGTTCACCTGGCCAAAGCTACCTATGGCTTAGGATGATTGTGTGTGTGGCTGAGGGTAGTTAAGACTGGTAGAAACATCTAGCATGAAGTAAGTGATCAGTTAATGTCAGTTTCTTCCTACCATGTTCAAAGAATATGTATTTATATAAAACTCCCACTAAAAGGTCCTGCACAGGATGTGGAAGAAGGTAGGTTCCTATGAAAAGTGTACCAAAGGAATGACTCTAGAACCCTTCAACAAACATGAATGGGTACAACAGGGGATCACCCCTTTGCCGTTAATTGGAGCATGAACACCTCAAAGGAGCCTCCACCGACCCTCAAGGCTGCTGTTTTTAATATTTCTACTCTGCACTTCAAAATTACACTCTTCAGAGTTTTATGCATCAAAGCAAACACTGAGAAACCTTGATTTGAAAGCCGTTTTTGTCAGAGACTTTTCTTCAAATAAGGTGCATGAATTCTAACTCCAGTTTTCTAGTAGTCTTTCCTTCCGTTTTTCTTCTTAGTACATGTATGCAGTGCATTCCTGGAGTGGAGCTGGGACATGGACGCAACACATCTCAATTGTTTTTACCTCCTTTCCCTGCCTTCCCCTCTCACTCCATCTCTTGATCCAGATCCCATTTAAAAAGGACCAATCTCCCTATTTCCTGTTATCTATCTTTTATTTTGATCTTTATATGTTGGGTTTCCCATAGAAGAGAAACCATGTGATATATAAGCTTGGGTTTGATGGATTTCGCTTACATTGTGAAGCAGCTTTCATTTTCCTAGAGATGACTTAAGTGTATCCTTCTTTATGGCTGAGGGATGCACTGTGCATAGATACCACACAGGAGGGGGAAACAAAAGTATTGGCAGGAATTTCTGGCATTTGAGTAAACCTTAAGGCATGGGCCAGGTGATTTTTGAGAAGGGTTTTGTGTTAGTTCCAGGGTGACAGATTTGGGAGAAAGGAGGCCAAAGGGCGCAGGTTTGGGGTTGGAATGAATTTGACTTCAGAATCAGACATATTACTTAGTAGCTATGTGGTTTTGGGTAAATCCCTTATCTTCTCTGAGACTTGGTTCTTTCGTCTGCAAAATGTGGATGATCATTTCTGCCTTGCGCCGTTACTGTGAGTTGGGAGATGACATGTCACGAAGCACCTGGCCCAATATCTAGTTCATAGGAGTTTTGTGAGTGCTGTGTCCACTAGGCAGTGCAAGTTTCCAAGGACATCAGCAGGGACATGTCGCTATTTGCCCTTATAGACCCTGACTCATGTAGAAATGGCATTTGACTTCCACTAATAAGAGTCTTATGTAGAAATGGCTTAAATAGTAAGTTTTCTTTTATGTAATAAGAAATATGGCAATGGGGATTTTAGGGCTAGCTAAGACTCCAAAATACAATCAATGTCCCACTTTCTTGTCTCTCTGCTAATCCGTTCTATGCATGCGCTTCCAGTTTCAGAGCTACCTGATGGTCACAAGATGGTCATCATGGTTGAATGCTAGGTAAGAAAAAGGAAAGAAGAGCAAAGGTCTCTAACAGCTACAGTAGATCCCCTTAAAAGCATTCCTGGAAGCTATAGCTATTTCCATCTTATTGTCTAGTAACATAGGAAGCTAGGAAATAGATGTTTTTCTGTGCATCTATGGGTTTTATTATAGAGAAAAAGAAGAGAAAGAAAAGTAAGGTAGGCAGTCTCTGCTCCTGTGCCTTTCTGGAGCCTTGGAATGTAAAGAAGCAGCCAGCAACGCTCGGCACAGGTCATGAGGGTACTTGAAATATCATGGAAGCGCGCAGGGACTCAGGAGAGCAGGGAGGTTGAGAGAACAGGGGACTTTGGCATGACGTGTCCACAGGCCCAGGCCTCTTGGAGCAAGTCAGGGACTCCCTGGGTAGCTCTCTGCACCACTGCACAGGCATCTCAGCTCAGCGTCGTAGTAAAGAAAGAGCTAGGCTCTGTGTGGACATCGTAGGAGCTGCAAGGCACAGTGACCTATCAGACCTGCCACGGCTCTGCCTCTTCCTGAGCTCCTGACAGCATACACTAACACAGGGGTGTCATGGAAAGAAGTAGGTGACAGGTGGAGGGCCATGGAGCCCATCCTGTCTATGGGAAGGGCTGCTGCTTGATTGGGATTTTTTTTTTTTTTAGGGAAAGGTCTACAGGGTGTTTAGGGTCTCACTACTAGATTGGATTTGTAGTGATCCACCTGTTTACAGCCTCCCAAGAGCTGGGATTGCAAGGGTGCACCACTATGCCCAGTCTCAATTGCCATCTCGGGGCACCCCGGAGGTGGAGCCAGCACGGCAGGCCCAGGGATCAAACCCATGGCACTTTAATCCACTGAGCTATTTGGCCGGCACTTAATTGGGATTATTTAAAAAAAAAAAGAACAGATTCACTGACTTTTATGTAAAATCTTGGCACACGTATAAAGGTTAAGGCTGGCAATTCAAATGACAATTGTAGCTACTCTGTAGGTTCTACCTGAGCATTGGCTCCCGGTAGAGGCCATGGTGGAGCTGAGTTCTGTTCTGACAGCCAAGGAGGTGCCCATTCAGAACACTGTGATGCTTATCCACAACCTAGCAGAGAAGACAGAGTTGAGATTGGGCTTACCAAAGAAGATGCCTTAAAAAGTTGTCCTCAGACTAGAACAGAGCAATGTCAAAACTACTGCTACCAACTGGTCTCTGTGTGATAGGCTTTCTGGTTTCCCATCCCTTTGTGCTCTGCAATTAAGGGCATTGCATGAGAAACCTATTTTAGGGATGCTAGAGACCATTAGGTCCCTGCAGCCATGTCCCCAGGCTGTGGCTGAGGCTGTGTGGAGCCTCACTAACCTTGACACTGAAGGAGGGACATCTTCAGGTAGGGAACAGGCTACCCCAGATGACACGCCTCCCTCCTCATTCCACAAATGTCTATAGTAATTACAGATACAAGAAGAAACGGACAACATTTCACACACAACCACTAATGGACTTCTCCTTTTAAAATGTGCCAAGAAATCCCAACAGCAACCGAATGGGAAAAGATGATTCTCTGCTCTCAGCTTTCTCTGGATATGTTCGGTCTTGCTAGTGAAATTTAACAGCAAGCAATTTCTCTTGCTAACAACTATTCTCTCTGTGTGTCTCTCCTTTCCACTTTGGTTTAAATTTTGCTTCATTACGAATTAATAATATTTATGCCATATGTTAAGTTGAACCAAGTGCCCTTCTCAGAAGCACTTTGAAAAAGACGTACTCACTGGTGAGGTACACACGCCTTTCCCACGCACCAAGCAGAGGTTGAACTTGGCTTTCATGTCTACTACCCACCTCCTCTCCAAGTCCCCTGAAGAGAACAAGAGGAGAAAAAATTATAGCAGCCCCCCCATGTTTGTTTTCAGGGTCTATCTCTCGTCATGTGTTGCAGAGATCAGCAGTTTTCACAGTGAATTATGCTAATGCCGGGCTGGCCAGATTCCATTCTTCTTTTTTACCAAGAAATGAGAAATAATGAACTGTCGTTCTCTTGTCTAGACTTAAGTCTATCGAGCCAGCTTTGCGCGGCATTTCCTCAGGAGGCGCGTCACTGCCGTACCTATCATCAGGAATTAAGCGCCTCTTGTTTTCTTTCTCTATAAAAATCTGTTTTATAATAATTGCTGGGGTGTGGATGCTTCTCTCTCTGGGAAAGAAAAATTATCTAATCAATTCTTCAGCCTGCGAGCTTTCTTTAGGGGAAATGCCTCTTTTCTACTCTCCTTCGTTCGGATTACTAACTTGGGAGAGCACCGATGTGATCCATGCCGGATGGCTTGCTAGACGAATCTCATCCTACAGGAGAGGTCGACCTCAGTTTGCATTGCTGCATTTTCTTTCACGGCAGCCTGGGAATTCAACAGTCGGCCCGAACCGGATTGATTTGCTGGAGCCATAGTGGCCCCTGCGCTGCAAGCCTAGCCTTCACTGGAGCTGTTCCACTTTGAAATCCCTGCGCGAGCCCTTGTGGCTTCTGATCCTGGGTCTCCTTTTGAATTAGAGAACATTTTTTTCCCTCTTTCCCCTCTCTTTTATCATAAGGAGATATTAATATGCTTCATAGTGGGGAGCTGTAGGGGGTTTTATTCTGTGAGAGGCAGCATCGGAGGTTGGCCCATTCTAGAATTGAATGGAAGGGGCCCTGCTGCCCCTCTGCCATTAACTCCTCGGTGGCTGAAAATCCCACACTGTGCTAATCCCTCTCCAGCATTGCAAGACTTCTTAGAATGCGTACATTTTAAACCAGACTTGCTTGCTCGCCCCCCGCCCAAGGTGGGTAGAAATGGGGTTTTTGTCTTTTTCTAAATAAATATTGATCATTTGTTAGCTTTTATATTTTAGAAACCTCTCCAGGAAGAAAGAAATAATAAGCTTCTTGCTTATACGCAGAAAGGATGAACACAAAAGAAGTTCTATAAATAGGACTTTATGGAGTGGGAAAGTTGCTTCCTAAATTTCCCATGAGATGTCAGCAGTTAAGAGGAAATGGGGATGATCATTTTCAATCTTTCTATACTTGGGCTCCTAAGGAACTTGAATGATTTGTGATTCTCTCCCGTCATACTGCACAAATTCCTTTGATTCTAAAACACAAAAAACCAAGACGACTAACAAAAGTAATTTCTTCAGACGGATTCTACATCACAGAGGAAAGTTGTGGACTGTCAGGCCGCGCTTGCCGCCTGTGCCAGGCACCGAGCAGGTGCCAGGAGGGCCCAGGAAGGCTAGTGGCCCCATTCTCAGCGTACAAATGAGAGTTCCTGAGATTTGCTCAAGGTCAGAACAAAGCTAAGATTCAGTGAACCTGCATGCCCTAGACTCTGAAGGTGGTGTTTTCTAATTTCATTTCTAGCTAACCTTTCCTTAGGAATCATTCTGGCCTCTCCTGTTACCATATTTCTTGTACTTCTATTCTGCGGAAGAATTTATGCTTCTACTCATGAGTCATTGGAAGACTGGCACCCCAGGCACAAGGAGAAACTGTTGTCAGCAATTAGAAGCGCCCCACCTAGACTCTGAGGCCACACAAACCCTCTGAGGGTTCTGTTTTGGCCCCTGAGCCCAGAATACTGCCACACTCAGGGGGCAAAAAACAAATTGTATATTGAGTGGGTTAGATGGATGAAAAAAATATCCAAAGCTTGGACACCTTGACTTTATCTTCTTTCATTCCCTGTTTCAGTCCACTGAGAAAGTTTGGTGAGCAGAGGGACAAATTTAAGAAAATAGGTCATTTGGAACCCTGGTTTTCTCCCCCCAATCTTCTTCCCCAAGGCTTCTCAACGGAGAACTCTGGTGGTTCCAGCTCTACTGGTCCCTGCTCTGAGAATCAATTCCTGGATTCCTCCTGTAGTTCCGGGCTGGATCCCGTCCCCACAGGTTCCAAGCCCACTATTCCATCCTCGAGGGAAAACATGCACATGGACCCCAGCTCTACGATCCCAGAAAAGTCCTATTTCTTCTCCTGTACCTCAACTTACCCTTTCCTGAGATGGGATTAGGAGCTCTTCCCTCATAGAATGGTCATAGAACTTCCCAAAGCTCAGGAGCAAGAATGTGCCTGGCGCACAGTGGATGTCCAAGAAATGCCTACAGAATCAGAATTCCTTCAGAGCCTCTTCTGCCTCCTCAGCCAGCAAGGATCCCTCCTTCCTCCATCCTGGCAGCAGATGTTGCAATCAACTATATCGGCAGCATTGCCAGGGAGGATGAGTTACCTTGGAAGGGGATAAATGGAGAATTCTCCTTGGTAAATTACAGCTCCTGCGAAAGGTTTGACACTTCTATTTTCTTCCTGTCAGAAAAAAATAGCTATATACCAGTGGTCAGTTTGGTTTCCTTTTTTTATACTCCATTAACCTGTAGAGCAAACCAGGCAGTTCTGGGTCCTGTGGGGAAGCAGCTAGGCTAGAGGACACCGATACGGTAATTAGAGCAAGACTGTGGCCTTTTCTAATGAAGCTTTTAGAAATGAGCAGTACAGGGTGCAAGGATGCCTCTGGAGAGACCAGAGCCTTGTCCCCAGGAAAAGCCAATAGAGATAGCCATCTCGGTGACAGGTGACATGAAAAGCTTGGCGTCCACTGACATGTTGTTACTGGTGCTCAGAAACTGCGCTGATGTACTTTGAAGTCTGCCACGGTGACTTGTGATTGAAATACCGAGCAGGAGCCCCCGGGGAGGCAGGATGGGAATTGATGGCCTGGGCAATGTGGATAGGAGGGAAGAAAGGAGGGGAGGAGGGTGACAGCAGCGTGCCAGGACAGGGGGAGTACAAGCCTGTCCTGAGGGTCCACCTAGGCCTGGGGACAGGTTTCCGGATGCCCAAGCCTGCTGCCAAAGAAGGCCTCAACTGTCTGCTTCCTAAGGGAACTGTGCACATGAGGGAGAATGACAAACGTGAAATCACAGAACCACTTTATCATTAGCTGGCACCATGGATGTGGATGTATTTGAAAAGCTGAAAGCAGCACTGCATGCAGTTCCGCCAGGGTGACATCTAGCCTGAGTCCAATTCCTAGGGCTCCCAGAAAAAGCCAGCCTGCCTGGGGACTCATCTGCCAGCATGCTCTTGTCCAGCAGGATGACACAATGGCAAGCCAAGGACTACCGCCAATCTGCATGGAGAGCCAGAGCCCTGTGACCCAGACTTTCAGGCCGAGAACCTCCACTGGGCAGGGTCACTCACTGAAATGCTAGGCTTGGGCAGCATGCAGCATGCAGGGCCCAGAAATTCTGGCTCTGAGGGAGGAAAAGGGAAAGGGGTGGAGAGCTCAGGACAAGAACTTACAATGGCTGCAGGTTTTTTCAGTAAGCCAGAGGGTCCCACCTACTTCTATCCCCTGCTCTAGCACCCTGGATTCTAAACACTCCTTTTATGGCTTGGATGGTGTCATAGTCACTCTTCTCTCATTGCTGGGACAAATACCCGACACTCAAAATGAGGGAAGGAAAGGTTTATTTAGCCCACAGTTACTGGAGGTTTCAGTCCCTATTCAGCTGGCTCCAAGGCAGAGTGGAACATGGCAGAGGGCAACCTTCCATGGCGGCAGCTAAGAGCAAGAGAGCAGGAAGAGGTAGCAGCAGCTCAAGCAGCTAACTTCTCTTCCTTTACATTGAAGTGCAAATCACCTGCCCCAGGGGAGAGGCAGCACCCACACCCACAATAGTCAATTACAAATTCCAGAAGCCATCAAATGACTGCATGAGGTTTTGGAGGGACACCTATACACAAAGCACAACAACTGGGGAGTATAGTTGTTGACATCAGGCGAAAAAATCAGGTAACTTTGGCCTCCTCGCGGTCTAAACAAGAGCTTTTGGAGCTCAGAGGTGCACGCCCTCCTGCCGATGTTTCTAGGTGGCTCCCCCAAAGTCAGGACTAACGCTGAGGGGCCTCTCAGCCATTCCCATACTGGCTCAGCCCACGCAAAGGGGCAGGGTCCAGCTGGGCTGCTCTGCTCCATTAATCTGGGACCAAGGGTGACTGATTCGAGACTTATGTAAAATGCTCAGAGAATAGATTAAGGCCAGCAAGGTACAGAAACATTGAGCCTCTGCCTATAGATGTGGCCACGGGGACTCATGTGGTGAGCACCCAGGGGGAACTGCTTCTGACAGAGTGATGGCGTCAGCCTGTGCCCATGGCGGCTGTCATCACTGGGTCTTCTGCGCATGACCCCAGCCGCTGCCTGGATGTTGGCAGGAGGGAGAGGTGTGTGCCTAGGGCCTCATCAGTAGGAAGGTGGCGATACAGGAGTTGGGGCTGGATTTTTAAATGTAGTGTTCCCTGGTGGGGTGCTATGTGGCTGCACAAGGTCAGGCTGTCCCTGTGTCTGCCTACACATCGCCTCAGTGAGGGGGCTGAGATCTCTGCCCAGGGACTTTGCTGCTCAGGGACAGAACCAAGGTTCAACCCCAGGCTTGCTTCTCAGGCCCTGGCTTCTCTGCAGCCCATGTGCCCTGAACAAATCCCACAGCTGCACCTACAGGAACCAGCATCCCCTAATCCCAGCTTACGTTTTCCCCCTTTTCTTCTACCATTGACAGCCTGACCAAAGACTCCACCTCCAGCAGTCTGAGCAGCTTTCAAACAATGGCACAGGGATATAGCTTACACTACAAGCACTGACCCTCAGGGAGTGAGAAGCCAGGGTGAGGTGCTGGCAGATGCGGGCTCTGGTTAAGCCTCCTCTGGCTAGCCCTGGTGTCTTATATCCAGGAATCCACTCACAGTGGACAGTCAAGAGAACAAGAGAGCCCTCCTGTGTCGCTTGATTCAGGGCCACTGATGAGGGCTCCACCTCTGTGACTTAATCATCCCGAAAACCCCTACTCCCTTATACCAAACACTAGGAGACAGGATTCTAGCCATGCATTTGGAGGGAGTACACACAGTCTTCCCAGACCAGGCCCTGAGGAGAGCTGGGCCGGGGTGGGTCTTAGCCAGGCAGTGACAGTGACACCTCTGCCTTCCCATCTCTGGCAGGAACTGCAAGCTCAGCAACAGCAACTTATCCATGGCAGCTGTGGATATTCTGTACATCGACATCACAAGGAAATGGAACGCCCTGACGATGGACCAGCGGGACTCAGGTACCTGATGGCTGGCTCCGCCACATCCTTGTGGAGGCCCACTTGGAAAGCATGGCACACGAGGGCTGGGGGCTCGGGGTGTAAGAGATGGGTGTGTCTTTCATTCCCTCTTATCAAGGGGGAAGGATGAAGAGGATCCTATTCACCAGGGACATCACTCCGGGAGTTTAGCTGCATTCACAAGCCAGGGCACCGACTGCTGCCAAAGCCTGACCTTTCCCCAGTTCTAACTCCACCATGAGCCATCCTCGTCTCCTCTTGAGGTGTCCACGCCATCTGTTCTAGGGACAGGATAGCCCATGTGCACTCATGTTTCCTCCCTCAGCATGCCTTTGCAGAACATGTGCTGGCTAGGCCTGGGGTGCATAAGAGCGAAGAGGGCTCTGGAGGGGCAGCAGCTGAGGAAGGGACGCTGGCGCAGACAGTGTGGGGTGGCATGGGGAGAAACTTGGGGAGCTCTTCATTTGGGGAGGATCAAGGCAGACATGGAGAAGAGTGAGAGCAGTGAACAGGCCGAAGATGGCATACAGGGGTGTTGTTCAGCTGGGTGTGAACACTTGTGAGAATCCGCTGAGCTCACACCACCCCAGCTAGCTCAACTAGGCTGGAACAAAAAGGGGAGGGAGAAGGGGTGCTGGAGTGTGGAAAGCCTTGGATGCCACACCAAAGAAACTGACCTTGACCCAACAGGTTATGTGGCAAAGGGTTCTTCTAGGAGAATTATCCACCTTTGGGTCAATGAGTTTCTACAGGGACAAAATAACCCAAATTGATACTTACACAATTTATCACAAAGCTGCACATTTCTTCATTAAATGTCCCCAAGACCCAGTGCAGAAGGCCTCATGGACCTCTTCACAGGTGAGTAAACTGCAGCTTGGGTGACCAAGGTCCCATAGTGAGAGTGAGCCAGAGGCACCACCCTCCCGCACCACGTGGCGGCCTCCCTCCAGGAGGGACGCACTGAGGAGTGGTCCCCGGAGAGCAGCTCTCCACTGATCAGTGGGACACATGTGCAGTCAGAGGTGGAGAGCTCCAGATGGGAACTGGCCTGGCCATTTCCCAGCGGCCTCAACCTGGAAGCCGTTTCACCTCCTGACCTCTAGTTCTTCGTCTATAAAAGGACACTCACACTGCTTGCTCCCGGGTTGGTGTGGAGGTCTTGGGTGGCAAGGAAGAGGACAGTATTTGGGGGGGGGGGGGTCACTGCTGATGTGCCAGGCAGTATTTGTTTGTTTATTGCAGTGCTGGGGATTGGTCCACCCCAGGGCCTTGGGCACCTTAGACAAGTGCTCTGCCACTGAGCTGCCCATCAGCTGGCCTTCCTACCAGAAGTGTGTCTGACCACTGGTGCTGGCCTGAATGCCCCATGTCATGTGGGCTGTAGACCTCCCACCCACAGGGACCCACAGGGACACATGGGGACCTCGGGGTTCTGGCACGGAGGAATCATTTTCTAAGTGGCTCTCTGTTCGTTACTGCTATTTGCTAACTGGCTGCTAGTTGTTGGCTGTTCCCCAAGTGCCAGGCGCTCCGCCAAGCACTTCCCAGGTGTGTCAGTGGCTAGACGTCTCCTGGAGGGAGGTGTGATTGTGTCCATGGCACAGAGGAAGAAACTGAGGCTCAGAGGCATGGCCAGTGGATAAAACACAAACACTAGCCCACCTGGGCTCCCTTTCTGGGTCTCTTCCTCCTATTATTTGGCCATTGAGCAAGATAACCACGGAGTTCCCTGCTGTTCTTCTTCCTTTAATTCCACAGCAAAGGTCAGGAAATACCAATAGTCGTGGGGTCGACAGTAACGTCCGCATCCCCGCATCCGGCAGCTCTCTTACAGCCTCCCCTGGCAACTAGAGCAGGTCTGAAACGGAGCGCCAGCAGAAGTAGGCAGATTAATTATCATTTCGAAGACCGAGCGCGCTCATGTGACAATTGAGCGGCGTCACTTTTTGCTGACACCTTCAGAAAGTGAAGTGTTTGCTCTGTGAGCTGAACGTGGGGCGGCATCACGGGATCCTGTGGAGGGGGCCAGATGAGGGGGTGGGGGCAGTGGAATTATTAAATATTGAAATTGATCGGGAGTAGCAGCAGGAAGCTATTTATCATGTTTTATGGCTTCAAACTAGCATTATCATCTGGCCCATTGTTAATTCTGGGTAGCTTTTCATGTTTTGTTTGTCTCTGAAATTGCTCCCAGTAAGAAGAATCCACAGGGGCTGTCCACAACCCAGGCTCCGGAGAGGTCTGCAGGGGTCTGCCAGGGTCTCTCCTCTCTGCCGAGCGAGCTAAGGAAATGAGAAAAATAATCATTTTTAACATGAATAAATCCAGGGCTGGGAATCCCAGGCTACTTACATCCCTTAGTCCCTGACGGTGTGGAGCCAGGCATTAGGACAATTTTGAGATTATCTCATATGCAGTGTGTCATGCCGATTCTCAGACCACGGCTCCAAAGTGTGTAATAGCTCCTCACTTTACAAATAAGGATTCCGAGGTTCCCAGAGCAGAAATGTCTTGTCTGCAGTCTGATAGCCCAGGAGTAGCAAAGCTGAGAACTGAACTCCAGCCTCCAGCTGCCTGGCCCCAGGGCACAATCTGGGGCCACCTCAGCCACTGTTGATTCCCCTGAGCCACAGCAGAGAGGTCAGGTTATAAGCCAGGGCGCAGAATTCAGAGCAGGAGGGAGGCAAGCTAGCAGTGATGGTTTGTGTGTTTGAAAGAGCAGAGAGGGGATTTCACATGCTGAAGTGATGAGTGTGTAAGGGAATGGATATGCTGATGCCCCGCTGTGATGAGTGTATGCTGGATACGTGCATTGACCCGTCATACACAGCCCATAAACACGTGCGGATATCATTTACCAAGAAAATGACTTTTTAAGTCATCTTGCCCTACCCAGGGCCTACTGGGAGGCTGGTTGTTGAAGTGGGACTTGTCAAACGTCTCTGTGTCATCTTTCCCTCTGAGAGCTTATGCCTCAGTTTCCACTGCTATTAATAGGAAGGGCTAGAAAGCCCTGGGCACTAAAGCCTGAAATAGGAGCCTCTCTGTGCCCGGCCTTGCAGCTGGTGAGGGTGGTACCCAGTTCTTGCTTCCTTCTCAAAGCCAGCCCCACACCCCGACTGTCAGGGGGAGAGGGCCATGTGGAGCGGCCAGCTTTCCAGAACCACTCAGCAAGCACTTGCAGGCCAGAGTCTCATGGGGGTGGCTCTTCCTTCTGTCCTTCCTTCCTTCCCTCCCTGCTATGGAGCCAAGGATTCTCGGGCTAGGAGTTCCCATTACCCGCTGGCCAGCACTGTGGGCTCTGCCTGTCACAGAGCTGCTGTGAGTTGACAAAAAAAAAGGTCTTTGAAGCTGGGGGTGTGGCTCTGTGGAAGAGCCCACGCTAAGCATGCAAGGGGTGCTGGCTTTGATCCCCAGCACCAAAAACAAAAGAAAGACAATTTTCAAGAGTGGTAGAATGTGGGAATCATTCTCAAAGGGCATGTACTCTTTGATTCATTCAACAAACGAGTAATGAACATGTCATCTAGCACTGGGCCCTGTGGGAATATAAAGATAAATTACTCATAGATCCTATCCTATCTTTCTAAAGAAGAGATCAAAACCCAGACCGTTTACTGAAAATCTGCCATGTGATAGAAGTACAAATGTTTGTATGCGTTATCTCACTTAATTCTCTTATAGTCTTGTAAGGGTTGTTCTTCCCATTTGAAAAATAAGAATCCAAGGCTTATGGAGTGAAATTACACGGACACAAAAGGCTCACCCAAGGCACCATGGGATCAGAAGCAAGATCAGCCTGAGCCCATCCGCCCTTTACACTGAAGCCATGGTCTCGTGGTCTCACACACTCCAACAGTTATTGGTGTCATGGTAGACTATGACCAAAGGTGTTGTGGATCTAGGAGGGGGGCTGCTGAGAGGCTTAAAACAGCATGCCCATACACGTGCGTGTGCACACACACACACACACACGTGCACACACACAAACACAGCACTTAGCATGGGAGGCAACCCAGAAAAGGCACCCACTGTGTGTCTGTACCCTGCAGGGCCTACTACCTCAGCTAGAACATGCTAAGGTGTTGTTCTCAGAGCCCAGTGGGTGCTCAGTGAGTGGATAAATGCCAAAATTAAAGCTGCCCACATCTTCAAAACAGGAAGTGCAGAGTGTGAGAACCGCATCTTACCATATGGGCATCCTAGGGTCTACCTCCCCACCCCTCAGAGCCCAGGGTATGTAGGACACCAGCCATTTGGAGAGGGTGGCTGCCCACTCCCAGCACCAGCCATGCTAATGCATCTCCCCCTCCCCCACACCAGCCCAGCCCTTCTTTCTGCCCTAGAGAGACTTCGGTACCCACCAAAGAGGCTAATCCGATTCCTGATTCTTGAAGCCATTGTGAGCACCAATAAGCCACATGAGCAAATCTTGCCATCAAAATGGAGAAAGAAATGATGTTCTGAAAAAGATTAATGATTAAAAAATGAAAACCAGCCCCCCAAAAAAGGCATGCTCAGGATGAATTCTCTCCTCACCCCTTCCTGTCAAATTGCCTTGTGGCTCCTTTGTTTGGCAGTGCTGAGGATTGAACCCATGACCTGCTGCACTTTAGGTGAGCACTCTTCCCCTGACCCGCATCCCAGCCCTGTAGCCTTGTTTTTTTCATGGTTTGTTTTCTTTTCTCTTGGACCCCAGGTACACAAAACCAGGTTGGTCACCATGGTTCATAAGACATATACCATGGTCTACTTCCAACCTGTACCCCAAAACTAACACAAAACAAAAGTTAGAGCTTGACACTCACTTCCATCTAACATCTGGTTCCCCACACCCCAAGCACCCTCATCTGCACCCTCATCTCATTTTCCCTAAATAGGCCATCTTCCTCTCCCTAGAATGTCAAAGACTGTTCAGGAGCTTGATGGAATTTAGTGATGTGCAGTCTCACGGTCTCCAGCATGCCAATGTAATTGTCATTTTTTTTTAAATTAAGAATTTTAATTTTCACTTCTAGAATTTCCAGCAGAACACAGAAATCTAAATGAGGGTGTTATCAGCAAAACTGGGGTGTCGTAGCCCTCTCCCGGGCCAGAATCAAATGAGAAAATGATCTGGCTATGAGATGCAGCTATTTCATGTAAATTTCACTCACAAAGTCCTTCTTATCATAGACACTTTCCTCTCAACTCTTTCCAGAGTGGAGTCACAAGTCTCCGTGAGTGGAGATGAGGGTGGCATCAAGGTCAGACAGTGAAAGGAGCCGTTGCTCATACCAGCCAGGAGAGATGAACAGTTCGCCTACCAAGGGCAGGCGTGAGCCCAGCACCCAGGCATCAGGTCCACCTTAGTCCCAACATCTGAGGGCTCCTGAACCTCTGTTCACTTTGTAGCCAGATGTTTTGCTGTTCTAGGAAAGAAGTTAAAGAAAAAATCCCTCCTGGGAACCAAAAGAACAGAAAGAAGTGGTTCAGAACCCCCCTCTCCGCAGAAATGAATACACGCACACACCTTGGTTGGACTGGAAAATTTAAGAACTCATGATAGATAGATAGATAGATAGATAGATAGATAGATAGATAGATAGATAGATAGAGATATATAGACACTTTCTTTTTTTTTAGTACCAGGGATCAAACTCAGGACCTTGCTCTTGCCAGGCAGGGGCTTATGCTGCCGAGCTAACTCCCCAGCACTTTATGTGTGATACAGGCTAGACCTCCTGACCAGCACAGGACACATTTCATAGAGCTCCTAAGCTACCTACACCCTTTTTAGGCTGCCTTGGTTTGATTAAGGATCTACTCCAAGCCATGGACCCTGGATTCAGACAAGCCTGCCTTGGCCTGGGTTTGACCATCCCATAGCCAGGTGGCCTCAAGCAAGTTGAAGAGCTTCCTCTGAGCCCCCTTTCCATGAAGTGGAGACAGGGGTGGTGCCCTCCAACCCCCACAGGAACACTGCTAACACTGCTAAGGAAGTAAAACAAATCACAGAAAGTGCCCAGAGCAGTGCCTACCCCCTTTGCTCAACAAACTAGGCTATCAAAATTGTGGTCACACAGGTCTCCCGGCGTGTCTTTCTCAGGAGTTCTTCCCTACACACACCTCTTTTCTCTCCTACCCCTTTCTCTCTGTCTCTGAATTTTTTTTCTTCAGTGCTGGGGATTGGTAGGGAGTTACGGCTCTGTCCTTTCTTATCTTGAGACAGGCTCTTGCCAAATCACTCATTTGCCCAGACTGAGCTCAGGCAGGCCACTTTCATACCTTAGCTCCGAGTACTGCTTACAGGCAGCCCATCTATCTGAATCATGCTTCAAATCAGAGTCTGCGAAATCAGCTACCTCCAGCAACTGGATTCACAGTTCCAACCTCAGAGACAACATCTAAATGACCCAGGGTCTCTCAGATGGGTCCCCTGGCCCCTCTGTGGAACCCATCGGTTCACCAGCCACCTTCTCCCTCCAACCAGAGCAGCTGTCAACTTCTGATTCCTCCAACTGAGTCTTATCATCTGCTAGAAATCCTTCCGCCTTGTGCACCGTGGCCCAGGACCACTTCCTCAAGTAGCTGTCCTCGCTCTCCAGCATGAGTCCCAACCCTGTCATCTGCTCTCAGGACAGCTGATGAGCAAGTGTGTGGTCCTGTCCTTAGGTTAGACTGACCTGCACTAGGGCTCTTCCACTCTGCTGAAGCCTAGTGCCGTGCCTGGTACATAGTAGGTGCTTCAGAAACACACCTCAGATGGTTCAGGTGCCAGACCATGACAGCCAGCCAGTCCTGTAGGTGTCTGAGTCCTGCTACCGTCTCTCACCGAATTTCCTCAGTCGACTTATGCAAATCATCTGATGCCTATACTTTCATCAGCTGGAATGAGCCCCAACTGAAATGCATTTGGTTGCCGATGTACTGAAATATTTAAAAGTATTTTTACTTGGCATGTTTAGCGAAGCCTCGCTTATACATATACATGGGTGCACACGCCCACTGGGAGATGGGGCCCACAGAACTAGGCCGGTCTCGCGCTGTGCCGCGTGGGGGGCCTGGCACTGACTCCGTTCTTCAGCCTTGAAATTATCTCGCAGTCAGATGGGCCTCTCTGGATGTGTGCCCTGTGTGCATTTACAAAATAGTCAGTGTCAGAATTATTTTTAATAGAAGCAAGGGAGCCAACAGAAATGACAGCCCACCTGCCCCAGCCTGGACACTGGTCCCCAGAGCCTGTAAGTGCAGGCTGCACTCTGTGCGATGTATTGTCACACCCACCACCCTCAGCCAGGACAGAGCCCACCCTTGCCCGTCCTCCCTCACCCAAAGGGGGCAGAGAGCAGGGTCTGAGAGAGAAGGCACTTCACTGCAGGGCCTGAGTGGCCCCTCCAAGGAAGCAGATGCCTGGATTGAATGGTGACTTTTTCAGACAATATCCCCGGCATCCCTGATTTGTGTATGCGCTACAGATTATAAAACAGTTTCCACTGAAGTTGCCACTCCTGGAGTTCGGTCTCATTCATGACTCCATTACAGAGGAGGCTTGGAGGGGTAAAGAGATCACTCAGGTAGGAAGTTGGGAACAGGAGGGAAGGAGCCCCAGGTTCCAGGCCCCAGGTCCCAGGTCCCAGGCCCCAGGCCCCAGGTCCCAGGTCCCAGGCCCCAGGCCCCAGGCCCCAGGCCCCAGGTCCCAGGTCCCAGGTCCCAGGTCCCAGGTCCCAGGTCCCAGGTCTGGACTGCTTCTTGCAGTGACAACATTCAACAAGCTCATGAGCATTGTGGTTCCAGACCCAAATGTCCCCAGACGTAGCAGCTGGGCAGAGCTGTGTCTAGTGAACCAGTCTGGCCCCTGGCCCAGCCCTTCCCTGGCCATAAGGTGACGGCTGCATCCAGGAGGCACTGCGGTTGGGAGAGCTCCTTCCACTCAGACAGAGGAGTCTGCGTGCAGGCCGCATGATCACCACTGCTGCAACGCACCTGCTGGGTGCTCCCAGCTGTGCTGCACCGAACAAGCCCTCTGCTCCCCACGTTAGCTGACGCAAGGAGTTCTAGACAAGTGAGGGGCCCCTCCAGTAGCACCCAGCCTGCAAGGGGAAGAGTCTGGACCAGGAACCAGCTCCCCCAACTAAACCTGCCCCAGCCTCCCACCTCCTAACTTGAATACCAGTGGCTGGCAACAGCGCGAGCTCACTTAGAGAGCACCTAACACAGGCCAGGGCTCTGGAAGCCCCCTTTTAATAAGCAGATTTACTTTATTAGAACACAGAGCAAACAATACAGAGAATCATTCCTCTAAAATACTATTGTGATTATTGTGGTACAATTCACAAACAAAGACTTGTTATTATGACTAAAATCCACAGTTTATGTTAAGGTTCATCCTTCCTATTGTACAGTGCTGTGGGTTTTGACAAACACATGGTCACGGGTATTTACAATTATAGTATCAGTCAGAATAGCTTCACTGCCTAATGCTCCCCTGTGCGCTACCTGTTCCTCACTATCCCTGTGTCCCTGGAAACTACTGATCTTTTTTCTCTCTCTAGTTTTGCCTCTTCCAGAATGTCATATTGTTGGAATTATACCATATCTAGCCTTTTTAGGCTGTATTCTTTCACTTAGCAACATATGTTTACATTCCTCTATGTCTTTTTATGGCCCATAGTTCATTTTCTTTTATCACTGGATGGTAGTCCGTGGAATGGGTGTACCAGAATTTGTCAGCCTGTTCACTTACTGAAAGGTGTCTCAGTTGCTTCTAGGTTTGTCAATTATAAGTAACATTTCCACAAATGTTCCTATGCAGATTTCATGCAGAGAGAAGTTTTGGACCCAGTTGAACAAATAACCAAGGACTTTTGGATTGTGTGGTGTGACAGATATATTCAGGCGTCACCCTGACTGGACTACACTGAGGTACCCAGGGAACTGGAAATGCACGATTTCTGGCTGTGTCAGGGAGCTGTGCCCAGACAGCTCCGTGTGTGAGTTGGTGGCCTGAGAGGGGAAGATCTGCTTTAATCAGATAGAGCGGACAAACAAACAAGCAGAGGAAAAGTGACCTCCCCCTGCTCCTCCCCTGGAGCTGGGACACCTTGGCCTGTCCCTGAGCGTGAGAACTCCAAGTTCTCTGGCCTGAGGACTCCTAATTTATATGTTTTGCCTTCACACCAGAGCTGAATAGAGTTTCTGTTGCTCGACAGCCTCAGGGACCTAGTGTAAGTCAGTTTGGAGTGTGGCCACTCACAGTTGCGGAGTGGTCCTCATTGTTCTAGTTTGAAATTCACCAAGGATGTTTGATGTAAAGACTATTTTCATATGCTTGCTGGTTGGCCATCTGTATATACTTTTTGGTGAGGTATCCATTCAGATCCTTGGCCCTTATTTTATTTTATTTATTTTTTTTATTTTTTATTTTTTTTGGTAATTTGGGTATTTGATCGCTCATTATTGAGTTTTGAGAATTCTTTATATATTTTGGAGATAAACTATCAAATATATGTTTTGCAAATATTTTTCTCCATTTGTAATTTATCCCTTTCTTTCATGTTCTGTCATCTTCCCTCCCCATGAACTCTGCCTCATGTGTGTTAGACAAGTGCCCAACCCTCTGCTCTCAACAAAGTTTTTCTCAGAATTTTTAAATTTTGATTAAGCCTAATTTTTTTTTTCTCTTATGGGTCTTGCTTTTGGTGTTGGATCTTAAATTTCATAACCAAACCCATGATCACCTACATTGTCTTCATTTTTCTGTGAAATAATAAGATGCTATTTGAAAATGGTTGTATTTGTTAGAAATAAATATTGCAAACTCTAGAATAATGGCTAATTTTTAAAAGGAAGTATAGGCTGAACATGGCATGTGCCCATTATCTGAGCTATGTGGAAGGCTGAGGCAGGAGGTCCATTTGAGCCCAGGAGTTGGAGGCTGGTCAAGGCCTATGTAGTGAGGCCCCAACTTTCAAAGAAGGAAGAAGAAAAGAAAAAGAAAGAAGTAAAAGAGCAGAGATAAAAATTTTATAAAATGTTCTATTAAAACCAGAAAAGGAACAGAGAGAGAAAGAATTTAAAAGGAAGACATACAATAAATAGCTGTTACAACATGGTAGCTAGTAATCCAACTATATCAGTAATTACTTCAAATGTGAATGATTTAAATATATTAATTAACATACAGAGACTTTGGATAAGACACAAGACCCAACTAGAAGTCACTTACATTTTAAACATAAAAACACAGATAAAAAGTCCAGAGGTGAAGAAAGACCATAGTCACACAGCCAAAATATAGATGGAGTCACTATATTAATTATTTGACAAAGCACCTCAGTGCCACAGTTTAGATTTAGGTTGTTCCCAGAAGCCTCATGTGCTCAGAGGCAGGGCTTTCGGAAGGTGGCTAAACCATGGAGCTGCTAGAGCTGACCTGCTGTTGAAAGGTGGGTTCTGGTGAGAAGGGTGGGGTCCCGGGCAGGCATCCTGGAGGCTGTACAGTGTCTCCGTTCCTGTCCCCTTTCCCTGTCTGCTGTAACATAGAAAGCTTTTCCTCTGCCATCCTGCCCTGCCAGGGACTGCCAACTGTGAACTGTAATCATGAACCCCAATAAACTTCCCCTCCTTTAAAAAAAAAAAGTTATTTGATAAAGCCGACACAGAACCAAAGAAAATGATCAGAGATAAAGTTCTGGTAAAATTATCAGAGACAAGGATCAGTTTTCTGAGGAGAGAAATCCTTCACACCTATGTGCCACCAGAGAATTGAAATACGTGTGACAAAACCACAAGGAAGAGGAGACAAATCTGTGATTGTAGTTGGAGGCTTCAACACATCCCCTTCAGTAATTGACAGATCTGGCAGGCAGAAAATTGGTGAGGATATATTGGAACTTCACAATGCCATCAATCAACTGGGTCTAATTGACATATTTAAAACACTCCATCCACAAAGAATAAAATATACATTCCTCTTGGTTCACAGGAGGCGTTCCCAGGGATAGTGTACATCCTAAGCCGTAAGACACAGTTTGGCAAATTTAAAAGCCTAGGAATCACACAAAGTATGCTTTCAGACGACACTAGAATTTAACGAAAAATAAAAACAAAAAGATGCTAAGAGGTCCCCACATGACTAAAGACAAAATAACGCTTGTCTAAAGAGCATATGTTTCCTCCACTTCGACATTCTGGAAGTGATTGAGGAGAATTGGCACCATTTCTTTTTTAAATGCTTGGTAGATTTCACCAGTGAAGGCATCCAACCCAGTGCTTTCTTGTTGGTGAAGATGTTAGTTAGTTATTTGTTCAATTTCTCTAACAGATAATAGTGCCGTTCGGATTATACTTTTCCTTATGTGAGTTTTAAAAAGTTGTGTCTTTCCAGGAATTGATCCATTGTATCTGAATTGCTAAATTTATGGGCATAAATGCATTCTTATTTCTTTATTTTTTAATGTACCTGAGATCAGTAGTGATAATCCCTCTTTCATTTCTTTCTTTCTTTCTTTCTTTTTTTTTGTGTGTGTGTGTGTGTTTAGGAAAGGGTCTACTGATTCTCACTATGTAGATCGGACTCCTAGTGATTCACCTGTGTTCAGCCTCCCAAGAGCCAGGATTACAGGCACACACCACGGTGCCCAGTCTCAACTTCCATCTCAGCACGTCCCAGGGGTGGGGCCGGCACTGCATGTAAGGGGACCAAACCCCAGCTGTTGAGTCTGCCTCAGCAGGCGCTTTAATCCTCTGAGCTATTTGGCAGGCCCCTTCTTTCATTTCTGATGCCACTAACTTGTAATTACTAATTAGTAATATAGTAAAGTTATTTTTTCTCTTGGTTTCCTTGGCTAGAGGTTTATCAATTTTGTGGGTAAGATTTTTCTCAAAAAATAAGATTTTGGAT
>PVKN010009106.1:0-24205 GCA_004027915.1 Capromys pilorides
GAGAGAGAGAGAGAGAGAGTTCTTTAAACAGCAGTTGGGGTTTTACTTAACAGCCAGCTCCTTCCTAATGAATTTGCATCTACCTGCCCTGTGATCACCCTTCATCATATGCTTCTGATATTTTTTCTGGCAATTTGGTTATACCTGATAATTAAAAAGCCAGGAGTGGTAGTGCACGCCTGTAATCCTAGCATTCAGGAGGCTGAGGCAGGAGGATCATTACAAGTTCAAGACCAGCCTGGGCTACAAAGTGAGCTCAAGTCCAGCCTCAACTGCATAGTGAGTCCCTGTCTCCAAAAGACAAAAAATAAAAATAAAAAGATCATTAATGTTTTATCCTCTTAATAAAATATCTACCCTATTAACTGCTGCATTCCCTAGAACCTAACCGTTCTGGGCACACACTTAAGGAGAGCGAGGTGAGAGAGAAGAAGAAAGAGGAAGAAGGGAAGAAGGAAATGGAGAAAAGGGGAGGAAAGGAGGAAGGGAGGAAGAGAGGAGAGTGGGAGAAGAAAAGAGCTAGGCTAGACAGTGTCTAGAAAAAGAGACAAACATCTACAGTACCGTCCCCTTCTCTCTCACACCATGTTAGCATTGCTACAGTGAAACGTTCAAAGACAGGTTTGCTCTCTCCCTGCTTAAGCTATTTCCAAATCCCTACGGTTTAAGAATGTCCCTTGCTGGGGCCGGCGAGATGGTTCAGTGGTCTAAAGCGCCTGCTTAGGAAAGCTTAGGCAAATGCAGGGACCGCAGTTTGATCTCCTGGCACCACATGCTGTGCCAGCCCCACTCCCAGGGCAAGCTGAACCAGCCATAAAAGAAAAAGAAAAAAGAAAAGAAAAAAGAATGTCCCTTGCTAAGGGAGGCCCCTATCTAGCACAGCAAGTGTGTGTGTAGCACCTATCCAAGAGCATTTAGAGGATGCTTCTCTGTCTTTTTAACAAGTGCCATAGAAGGCTCAGTGCCTTTTGTTCAAACAATAAGGCTAAGGGTAACTTTCTCCTTCTCATTGACTTGTTCATACCCTTTTAAAACATCTAGTACTAGCCAGGCATGGTGGCGCACGCCTGTAATCCCAGCACTTGGGAGGCTGAGGCAGGAGGATCGATGCGAGTTCGAGACAAGCCTGGGCTACAAAAGTGAGCTCAAGGCCAGCCTGAACTGCATAATGAAACCCTGTCTCAAAAAGACAAAAAACAAACAAACAAAAACATCTAGTACTAATCAGCTCAGCACCTGGCATGTAGGATTTCAACTGATGAGAGTTGGTGTTCACTCATGTTATTATGTTGTATTCAACTTTGTGTTACCATAAGAAATGATATCACATGCATCCACGTATAAGAATGTCTCTAACTTATCTCCTTAGGGCACTGACATTAAAAGTAGCACACATCTAAAAGACCAGAATGACAGGCATTCCAAGCATGGTTTTAGTATTGCACATTGATATCTTCAGTGTCAAAAAACCTGTTGGAAATTCTTAGGGCCATTGTCTAATTCATGCTGTATATATAAATACATGGTTTTGCCCCTGCCATGTTTCCTAACTTTTCTGATTGCTTTTAGATGTGTGCTGCTTCTAATGCCACTTTAATTATTACTATACTCTCAAGTAAATGTTTGTTTAAAAAAAAAAACAAAAAGGAGGGGTAATAAAAGAGAATAAGAGATAAGGAAAAATGCCATAGGATTGACCTGCTACAATTTTGTATATGGTTAGATTTCTAAATTGCTGTATAAAAATGTGCAACTTTTTAAAAAATCAGTTCTATAGGGATTTATTAGAACATCAATAATTGATGGAAAATACCAGTTCCATGTTAAGTCTAGGGCATTTGATATTCAGAAAAATAGTGGTGTTAAGCTCAAGCACCTATGTTACAGAGTAATAGTGTCACTAAGCTTCTCTTCTGGAGGATTAACAACTTACATTTTCAGACCAATAAATTACAGAAAAAGAAGGGCTACAAGGATAGCCAATATTTTGGCCCTAGTCCTTCAAGGTTAGTGAGGACTCAGGACATAAGAGAACCTGTACTGTAACATCCTATAACTCGGTGGACACTAAATAAGTGAAATAAAAGAAGTGGCTGTTTCCATGTTTGTCTTTAGTAGTCAATAAGTACACAGCCAAATATAGTAACTCTTCCTAATTGATTTCCGTTTCTTCTTTTCACAGGTACTGCTTTGTGCTGGGCTTAGAGGTTGATTTGTGTTTGTATTTCAATTTTCAAAATTTTTATTCTAATATTTTTATAATGTACTTATTTCATTTCTTAATATATCTTGGAATTTTTATAGGTGGTAGGAATTAGAGATAAAAATGTTTTCCCCAGATTAATACAAAGTGGTGCCAACATCAAACAGTCTTTCTCCCCTCTTACTATTTTTAAAATAAATAAATACATTTGTTTATTTGGTACAGAGTCTCCATATATAGCTTAGATTTGTAGTGCTCCTCCTGTCTCAGCCTCCCCAGTTCTGGGATTACAGGTGTGCACCACCATGCCTGGTTTCAGTGGCTGGCTCAACGTGCCCTGGGTTCCAGGGCTGGCACAGCCTGTAGTACCAGGGATCGAACCTGGATCCTCGCAATTGTCAGACAGGTGCTTAGGCTGCTGAGCTCTCTGCCTGATGCACACAAAGGAGAGGAGAGATTTAATTTAGCTCACAGTTTCAGGGGCTCAACCCATGGCTGGTTTCAGGTGGGAGCTTAGTGGCAGAAGGGTGCAGGGGAGCAAAGCTTTTCTGCTCATTGCAGCCAGGAAGCAAAGCACAGGAGAGAACCAGGCCAGGGAGCAGGTACCAGAGAGGGTACCCAGAGTCACTTCTCCATGACGCCCAGACACACCCAGATGTGTGTTCCACCAATTCCTGGGAGATTCCCATGCCAATCAACTAACACAGTCTTCATCTTTTTTGTGTGTGGTACCAGGGATTGAACTCAGGAACCTGCGCTTGCCAGGTAAGCATTTATTCTACTGAACTATCTCCCCGGCCCCATTGACACAGTCTTGACTAACACAAATGACACTATGGTGGGAGGCAGGAGGGTCACAAGTTCAAGCCCAGCCTGGACAACTTAGAGACTCAATAAGACCCTATCTATAAACAAAACCTAGTAAAGGGGCTGGAAATGTAGCTCAGTGCATGGTTCCTCAGTCCCTGGGATTGGGTGATGGTTATCTGTCAAATAGAAGCAAGACTCTTGGACTTCTTGTGTCAATCAAACATCTGTGATAGATGTGACAATAGGACCATTGTTGGGGGTGACAACTATGCTGTGGCAGTGAAAACTATTAGTGAATACGGATAGAGGCCCCTCCGGAACTGGGTCCTGGGATGCCCTGAGCAGCTCTGCTGGCTGGTGTCACAGTGAGGCGAGCTTGTAGGCCTGGCTGCCTCTGAGCTCTCCTGTGACCTAGGTGGCGTGTGTTTACTCCGTGCTGCCAGGCCTGGGTTCCAGTGGGACTCACGTGCCTCTCTCTGGAATGCCAGCCAGGGGACAGGCTTCAGCTGCTGGCATGTAGATATTTGTGCAGCCTGGCCTAATGAAGCAGCATTCCCGTGCCTGGGCCTTTGGGCCAGCATGGCAGAGCCCTCCTGAGACTCCTCTCTCCAGGAACCTCCCTCCAGGCTTGCTGAGGCCCGCAGGAGAGGAGCGCTGAGCCCTGCCTTCATAGCCCACCTACCTGGTGACAAGGGTGAGGAGGGGTGCATTGGGGGCCCCTAGGCCATTAGGATGACAGACACTCCTGTGTGCCCTATGACCTGAACTAACACTCATGCTAGTAGGGTGTGGGGAAAATAACCTGAGATTTGCACCAAATCTAGGTTCTTCTGTTTGCTCTCTGTAGATGTGGAACTTTGTTTCCTTCATCTGTTTTATAGGAATCCACACATCCCTTGGTGCCTGTGGGAAGCTGGCTCCAGGGCCTTCCATGGATGTCATGGCAAAGTCTGTGGAGGCTCATGTCCTTTGTGTAGAGCTATGCATAATATCCTACACAGCTTAAATCATCTCTACATCATTTTTAATATCTAATACAGTCTAAATCCTATATAAATTGTTTATACTCTATTATAGAATAAAGACAAAAATTTTGCACATGTTCAGTACAGATTATATATATATTTACTTCTGGGAATTAAACACAAGTTCTCCCAGGTACTAGGCAAGTATTCTACCACTGAGCTATAGCCTCATCTTTTTTTAAAAGTCTTTTTTTTTGAGGCAGGATCTCACTATTTGCCCAGGTTGGCCTCAAACTTACAATCTTCCTTCCTCAGTCACCCATGTAGCTACAGACATGTGCCACCTACCTAGCAACAGATGCAAATTTTTTACAAATATTTTCTATCTCCGTGGTTGGTTAAATAACCAGATGTGAAGCATATGGATGCAAAGGGCTGACTGTAATAACATTCCCACACCTAAAGCGGCCACTATATCAGGTGAAAACCTGTGTATGGGTGTGGCTTGTAGGCTGTGACTCATAAAATAAGTATGACGTGGTCCAGAGCCTGTCTCTTCGGTGCCTGACCACAGATGTGACTACTTAACAGATGTGTCTGCAGGATGGGCCCTAGAACCATCCATCAGAGGTAAATACCCAAGGAGTGAAGAGCGAGAAGCCTAGGAAGATGGTCACAGGGAATTCGCTGTCAGAGCTGGGGCCCTTCTCCACTCTCCTCCATCTCCCTATCCAGTGTTGCCCTGGATATCTCCATGCTGCAGAACAAAAAGAGCAGCGCTGCCTGGAGCTTCCCTGATGCCTGCTGCAGTGTTGCTAAGCAACTTGGCCTCTTCCAGAAAGAGGAACCCCACACTCAGGCTTTGGTCCGCAGCCTTCTTGAGCGACTTCCTCCTCCTCTGACCTTGAAAAAGGAGATCTTCTGACTCATAGATGGAGAACTGAGGCAGAGTCAGAGAATGAAACTGGTGGAATATTCCAGGGGCTTGCAGGGAAGATCTGGGCTATGGGCTGATGAATCCTGGAGAGGATAAAAGGCACGGGGCAGCCCCTGCACTGGACTCTTTGCACACACTCTGTTCCCACTGCAATTCATCAAGGTGGGTCTGATCAGGGTCTATTGTCACTGTCTTGGAGACAGTAAGTAGCTTTCTCAGTCCCACTAAAAATAGGCTGAGGTGGCATTTGAAACCACATCCCTCTGGGTTTCTTCTACTCCACCACATTGGTAGAGATAAGTACAAGTATAAGGGCCACAACAGGCCACAAGATTTCTAAACTGTGTTTCTCACTTTGAAACCTGTCTGGAACCCTGGGTGAGTGGTGGCATTAGGGATGGGTTCAGTTTGGCATAAGAATGGGGAAAATCTCCCTACCACCTCCTGGGCCTTTCAGAATCTGAAAATTCCTCCATGAACCAGGGAAATTAGAAGTAGTAAAACCTGGGCTACCAGCATTTGGATCGGATCTCTACCACTTTACAGTTCTATGACCCCAAGCAAGTTATGTAATGCTTTGTGTCTCCATTTTCCTGATTTGAGGAAAGGAGCAGATAACAACGTCACCAGGGTATTGTTGTAAAGTCGAATGCAATTTGGGCAGTAGTTATGTTGATGTTAGTTGCTGTAAAACCTCTCACTTCCACATTTCATGTGATAGCTCACACAACAATCAAGGGATGTATTACTTTTATCTGTATCTTAGAGGAGAAAATTAACTCTCAGGGCATTGTAGGCATCTTCCCAAAGCTAGGGCTCATACCTAACGGGTTTGTCTCACAATTCTAAATTCAGTGATTCTCTTCTTATTCAAGAGAGCAAAGGAAGATGCTCTGAGTACAAGAATCCAGTCTGGCTCTGAACCCAGTCAAGAGGTTGGTCATGGAGTAGCTCACTTTTTGGCCCAGAATGAGGCCTAGACTGGCAGGAAGAAAGAAATATAGTTATTCATGTTCCTTCCCAGGATGTCTGGTTGGGATTAGAGGAGATGAGTGTTTACTTGGGGTTAATTTTGCTTGTCTAATAATAGAAAACACAGAAGAATGTACATGTGCCAGTATAGTGATATAACCATTTCATCTATATTGCAACCCTGGGAGGTAGAGTCCATCTTATCATACCCATTTTACAGATGAGGTTATTGAGGCAGCGAGAAATCAAATTACTCACTTGAGATCACATGGCTTATAAATGACAGAGCTCATGGCATTCAAGCCCAGGAAGTCCAACCCAAAGCCCTGCTCTTAATTGCCAGGCTGTGTTGTTTTGGGTCACAAGAATGGCATGTGAGGAAGGAAACAGCAAACAGAATCCACCAAGAGAAGACTCTCAAAAATAGAAAAAGTCACAGGCAATGGAACATTGAGCCACTGGCCTCTAGATATGAGATACACCATCCTAAGATGGAGTACACTCGTGGAGAAATCCTGCTGGCAGGGCCAAGGCAAGACACACTGCCCAAGCCAAGGTACAGTCATATCCCACTCCCACCTCTGAACACCATGACCTACACTGAGTGTGTAGGACCACAGGAAGAAAAGCAAAGGCTGGAAGAAGGTAATTTGTTCCTGATCAGTTGGGGCCCAAACTTCCTTGAACTCACTATGTAGCCCAGGCTGATTTCAAACTCATGCAATCATCCCGCCTCAGCCTCCCGAGTGCTGGGATTACAGGTGTGGACCACCATGCCTGACCAACATAACACTTACAAGACAAGCTGCCAACTTAGCCAGTGTTCTGCTGTGAATTGACAATTAAGACAGGCACACAGGGGCCGGCGAGATGGTTCAGTGGTCTAAAGCGCCTGCTTGGGAGGGCTGGGGCAACTGCGGGGACTGCAGTTTGATCCCCGGCACCACATGCTGCGCCAGCGCCACCACCAGGGCAGGCTGAGCCAGCCACAAAATGAATAAATAAAGAAACAAACAAACACAACAAGCAAACAAATAAATAAATAAATAAAATTAAAAAAAAAAAAAAAAAAAGACAGGCACACAAAGGGCACTGCAGAACAGGCCTGAAGTGTGCTGTTTATGAGGAAGCTATGGGGAAGGCTCAGCAGAATAAGAACTTTAGGATGGTGAGGACTTGAGTTCCAGGGTCACAGGCTGGGCCACTTAACCGTTCAAAGCCTCAGTTTCCTCATCTGAAGATGGAAGTAACTGCTGCACAGGGTATGTGGTTGCCATATTGACGGAGATGCCACCTCTAAAAGATTAGCATAGGACAGAGCCTAGTACAAGGTGAGGTTCTGTGTGTAGTAAACCCTATTTTTATTAACAACAGCTCCACTTGATATGAATTATAAATCACTCAAGGAATGAGCTAATGTGGCTTTATATGCCTTTGAAAGACATACTGAAGGAAAGAAGAGAGGCTCTGAGAGAGAATACCATGGGAATCCAGGCCGAGTCACCTGAGCTAATGCACAGGAACGTGCTGTCGGCCTAGGTGCCCTCAGCGGCATGGCTACCCTGTGACCACGAAAGTCTCACTGTGTGCACTGATGTCCTCACACTGCATGTTGACAGGGCTTCAGCATACATCTCTGAGTGACATCAGAGAGAGCCGAGGTACACAAGACCCTCATCCCTGGAGGGGCCATGGGTCTACATGGTCCTGCAAGGAGTGATCCTCAAAGAACGCAATCAAAGGCCACTGAGGACTACAGAGAAGTCAGGCAGAGGAATGGGGAAGACTTTGGCAGAGTCATTTGGCATTGTGGTCCTTGTTTTATTTATCCTGCAAGCAGATAAAGTCATATGTGCCCTGTCTTCCTAACCTTCGGGGAAGGGTAAAACAGTGGAGGTGCAGGTGCCCAGGAATCTCTGTGGTGTGCGCCCATGATGGGGATGGCAAGGGAGTGGGCCTTATTTTTCACCAGGGACATGAACCAGGTATAGAGAGAAGGTTGAGCACTTCAAGAATGCAAGAGGGGCTGTTGCTGGGTTAGGAGAGGAAAGCAAGAGTGAGAGCAATAACTTTGAAAGGCCAAGGACCAATGAGGCCAGATTTGGAACACTGGGGCCCTGGGTGTGGTGAGAGGATGTCTGTTTCAGGTTGTGGGGCGAGTGGAGTCTTCCTAGGAACACAGGAATTATGGGCTTGGATGGATTATGGAGACAGGGAGCTACTAGAGCTGTGATGGCCTGGAGAAGAGGTTGTTCTGGATTTGACTTTGCAGAGATGTTTTCCAACCCTTTTTGCTGCTGTTGTCATTGTTGTTGCTTTTTGAGCAGAGAGAACCTAGGTGACCCCAGAGGTTTGGCTGAAGAGTCTTCAGGTCCGTGGCTCAGCTTCATTATTTTAATGAGAAAGGAATCCCAGGAAAGGAATGTGATTATCTGAAGGTCACATAGCAAGTTAGTTGCCAAGTTGTAATTGGAACTGAGGCTTTCTGGTTTCTAGACCTACGTCTTATTCTCCTCAACTGCCTATATGTGCAGGAAAGAAGGAGGGTTAAGTGTTTCAGGTGTGATTCATAAGGGAGGAGACCCTTCACCGAACATCTCCCCCAGCTGCCTAGCAGTGCAGTCAATACCTCCTTTGCCCACTCACTATGGAACTCTAAGACTTTCACAGAGAAGCCACTTAGCTCACAGCCCCCACAGCGTCTCATAGGAGGGTATGCTACACCTGCTTCCCGGTGCCGTACCCCATGACAGAGACTCTTTATTAGTTTAAGGTGACATCTATCTTACTGTAGCTTCTAACCACATCTCTTTGTCCTGCCTTTGGTCACAAGAACCTCAGGCCCCTGCCTCAGGACAGCCCTTTGAATCAAGAAGGCCTGCTCCCAGTGAGTCTCTAGACCGCAGCTTGCACTGTTTTGGTTGAGACTTCTTTCTCTTTTCACTTCCTGATCCGCTACACTGTGTGCTTTCCCTTTGTTCTTCTCCTGTGTTTCCCAACAATGTGTATGGTATTGCTGGGGGCAAAATTATTAAAGCAGGTGGGGCCCTTCATCCTGGGTGCCACGCCTCCACCCATGGGTCCTCAGACTGAAAGAACTTACTTTGCCCTCCTTTGCCTACGGCACTGCTACTTTACACCTACTCTGTTAGTCCCAGCCTTGCCATGATCCACACATAGCTTTCGTTTCATTTGAGGGTCTAAGAGCAGGGCCTTGCGCTCCTTGATAGTAATCTCGGTTTTGTTGAGAGCCTGCTCCCCGAAGTGGAACTGGATAATTCCCAATTCTTTGAGAAGCGAAATTCAGGGCCATGTCAACTCCCACTGTCCCACTTCCATCTATATTCTCCTTTCTTTGGGGCACAGGAACATCTCAGCTGTCACCTCCCACCTTGCTAGCCCTTGCTTAGCAGAATAGGACTTAGGACGCAAACACCAAGACTATCAGGATAATAGCCAGGATTCGCTTGGGATGCAACTCAAAGGCCTGGGCAACACTTCAGGGGCTTCTCCCGGCTGTTTCACTTTGGCTTAAGGAAGGCATCTAAGGCTATTTTTCAAGCCAACAACTTTTGGAAAAGGAGAGAAAGGACGCAGTCGCAGCCGGACACAGCCAGGATGATCCACTCGGCTTCCCAAGGCCTAATCTGGCTTGAAGGGCCAGGGGGCTCCCTTTGCCCTTTTCCCTGAAATCTAAAGGAAGTCTGGAGTCACCAGGCTCAGGGTGGTAAGGACCCCAGGGCTCTACCCTCCTCACACCAGCAGAGGGCGCGCACCGCCTATGAGAAGGAAGTATAGCCGCAGCCCGGGCAGGGAGCAACCGCTCGGGAAGGATGGGAGGGAAAAGTGATCTGGCAGATCCCGGGACGAGGTGGCCACGGCGCGACCGGGAGCGGCGGGCGGGTGTGAGCACGCGAGAGGAGTAGGAGTGAGAATTGGGTAAGAAGAGAAGGTTGGCGGGAAAGCGAGGAAAAGGCATGTGGAAGGGGAACAGAGGCAGGTGGCTGGACTGAATGATGTGAGCAGGTTAGAGGAGGTGCATGAGGCTGGAAAGTGGGGGCGTGGGGTGCGATGTGGTGGGGTGAGAGGTCAGGGCCGTAGCTGATGGTCTCCCTCTAGCCAGAGCCACCCCCAGGAGCCCTTCGCTCTGGCCAGCAGCACCCAGGCCCTGCGCGGGTTCTGTGGAGCTCTTGGTGGAAACCTCCCTGCTGGACGTGGGCGTGGGCTGGGCCTCTCCCTCAGCTCGGCTGGCAGAGGGTCTTGGAGCAGTAAAGAATCCGAGATGAGGCCGCGGGGAGCTGAGGAGATTTAATGGAGCTGAGGGAATGGAAACACGACGCCAGGACGCCCGGAGGGGAGAAAGCGGACCGCGAGTCTTGGCTGTGGCCTGTACCAAACCTGCTCCAGTCCAGGAAGAGGCCTCCAAGTGCCAGGAGGGGCAGCCCCATGGGGAAAAAGTGAAAAAGCAGCTGGATTTGGGAAACTAGGGGTCAGAGCGGAGGGACCGTCTAGGCGTGAGACAGGTCCAGCAGAGAGAAAATAAAGAGGGGTCACAGTCGCCTTCCTTGGGGGGCTCCGGGCTCGGTGGGGGCGAATCTAGAATTTAAGGAAGATCAAGGAGGCCTCCGAACCTCCCAGTCAAGAGTCGGGATGACAAGCAGAGTCAAATCTGGGATAAGGACGTGGGGAAAATTCATCCCTTCCCCAGAAGTGAGGACAGCCTCGGCGTCGAGGCTGCGGGGAGGCCGCGCGTGCGGCCGGGGCCCTGTCTAGTGATAGTGGCCCCCCAAGTGCGAGGCGGCCGCCACCGCGCCGAAAGGCCCCGGCGGGGGCTGCAAACCCGGACTAGGGTAGAGCGCTGCGGTGGCGCTGGCGGCGGGGCCCGGGCCCGGCCAGTAGGAGAAGCCGGCGGGCGCGACGCCGGCCGAGGCCGCCATGAGGTTGAGTTTGGAGAGGCC
Source organism: Capromys pilorides (assembly GCA_004027915.1). Taxonomy (NCBI): domain Eukaryota; kingdom Metazoa; phylum Chordata; class Mammalia; order Rodentia; family Capromyidae; genus Capromys; species Capromys pilorides. Next base: position 10,846 of record PVKN010009106.1, read on the forward strand.
GGGGAAGGGCAGCGGCGCAAGGCCGGCTGGCAGCTTGTAGAGCGCGCCGTCCTGAGCAGCAGCGGCGGCCGCGGCGGCGGCCGCGGCGTGGGCGTGCGCGGGCGGCGGCTGGCAGGCCTGGGCCAGCCCCTGGAAGTCGAAGCGGTACGCGTAGCGCTTGCCGTGCACCTTGCTCATGATGTTCTTGTCGTAGTAGTAGCGCAGCGCGCGGCTCAGCTTGTCGTAGTTCATGTTGGGTTTGCTTTTGCGCTCGCCCCAGCGCCGAGCCACTTCGTCCGGGTCTGTGAGCTTGAACTCGCCGTGGCCACCCTCCCAGGCGATGCAGCCGGCATTCGCGCGGTCGGCCAACAGCTCGAGCAGAAACTGCCACAGCTGGATCTGACCGCTGCCTGCAGGAAGGGAGCCGGTTAGCCACGAACTGCATGGGATGGGGGAGAGGAGAGGCAAGAAACCGACCCGACACGGGAGGGCCCGTGAGAGAAAAAGGATTTATCCAGGGGTGCTGTGGGCGGTCAGGGAAGGGCAGGTCAGTAAAGCCATCACCGGCCCCTGTGGCACAGTAGAAACACAGCTCCAACTCGGTGGACAGAGCTGCTTAGTTGCACTGTTCCAAGGATACTGAGGGGATAGAAGGGGCTCGCTCTCCTCCACCGGGAAGAACCAGTGAACCCCGCCCTTGGTTTCCCAAGGTGTCCAAGGACTATATGAGCTCCTATTCAGGACAGAGCTCACACTGGGCTGCCCTGCAAGGTGGACAGCCCACCTCAGCTGGACCTCACGCAGAAGTTCAGAAAGAAAGGGCCAGGCGTGCAGTAGGATGGCAGCGGTCACTGCTGCACAAAACCCAACCAGCTCCTGGTGCCCAGTGTCCTCCCGACACCCTGTCAGTTGGGAAGGAAGAGAGGAGGCCCTGTACACTGGAGAGAACTCCCAGGGTCTCCCTGATCTAGCAGGTTTCAGGTGCACAGCTCCCGCCTTAGGATCTCCAGGGCTCTCTTTTCGGGCCAGGCGGGATCCCCTGTGAGGGAAGGTGCCATGGCTCCCTGGCGCCTGACGGACAGTGCTGGGGAGCAGAGAGCGAGCCGAAGAACATTTGTGCTGGACTTTAACTCCTCCTGCTCTTGCCCAATCACCTTCCAATTTGGGGGCTGCTGGGGGTGGCAAGAAGGTCTTCCCTAGATATGCAGTCGGTGAAGGAGTTGAGGCCCTGGAATTCTTGCTCTCTTGTCTTGAAGCTCAAGAGGAACAATATCTTGATACAATCACCCCCACTCCCTTTGATATAAAACAGTTTTTCCTCTAGTTTGTCCAATTATTGGATTAAGGTAAGTCTATCAAACCCTTTTTCCTATTCAATCACTGGCTCAGAACCTAGAAGCTTCTTTGTCCCAAGACTTCAACTCTAATCCACACAAGCTGGACCCAGATTACATGAGTTGAGTCTGAAGATCAGAAGCATGGGAGGGTTTGCAGTAAAAGATGCACCTGTCGTGGATTGTGGCAACCTTAGTGTCATGCTCCCCTCCTTCTGGAAAAAACAGCTTCCAACTTCGCCTTCTCATGGTTTGTGACTTGGGGAGATCTGTGGTGCTGACTAGGGTGCTGAAGCTCAAGGAGCGGATGCCTAGAGGCTTTGCTGACCTCAGGGTAATTTAGGGATCCTCAGAGGCGGCAGCCAACGTGGGAACCAACAACAATGGCCTTAGGTCTCCGCCCAGGCAGAGCTGTGCTGACTCAGTAGGCGCAGTAGGCAAGCAGGGGTTCTACCCATTGGGCAGCCCCTGTGACGGGGGAATCATTCTCCCAGTTTCCTTGCGCGGTGTGCTGTGTCTGCTACTGGCAGGGAAAGGGCACCAAGCACCTCAGGCCTGGCCCCAAAGCTGGGCCACACAACAGAAAAGAAGGTGGGGGTCCTCTCCCTAGGATTCAACGTGCCTTGGGACTCAGAAAACGCAAGCGCCAAAGGTGGAATGAATGTCTCCCCAGAGGCCTCCCCACAGTCGGGCCTCTTTCTAGAACCTAGCACACTGCTCCCAGCCTCTCCGTCGGGTGTTGGTGGCTGGCTTCCGCTGAGGTTCCTGCCTCAGTCCCCAACCTCTACCCTCACCTCCGCCTGCCCAGAGCACCGCCCAGCTCACCTTTCTGCACCGCGGGGCTCAGCGGCCCCCAGCTGGGGCTTTTCCCTTCCTTGAAGAGACTGTCTCCGACGGGATCTGCGACGCACAAGAAAAAAGTCCGGTAAACCTTGGCGGAAGTTGTGGACTTGACCGAAGGAGCCTGGGGCCAAGTCTCTAGGGGGCTGCTGCGTTCTGGGGGCCCGGGCCGCCCAGCTCCTCCTCCCGGAGCCCAGCCCCAGCGCGCGCTGCGCAGAGCCCCTCCGTAGCGCCCAAGTCAGGAAACGCGTCCAGGAAAAAGGAAATCCGCTTTCCGAAGGGGCCGGCTGGAGCCTTATAAAGCCGAGCGGGGTTTGAGACAGCCGAGCCTGAGCCAACAGAGCCCCTCGCAGCGGAGAGGGCCTGGCCGGTGAGAACGCTAGGGCACGAAGGTGAGGAGCTGGAAGGGCAAAGGGGCGACTCCCGACGGACTCGAGCCTCCTCGCGCCTGACACGAGCTGAGTCCTCCACCACGCGAAGGTCCCCACACGGCTCCCAGGCTCCCAGGCTGCTCCCCTCGATCTCTCTGGACCTACACTGAAACCCCGGAGCTCTTTATCTGCCTTTCAGGTTTTCCTGCATGCCCCAAATTGCAGTCAGCCCTCCACCCGCAACCTGACCGTCCCTATTGCATCCTTTGGACCGCAGGACTCCTCCCCAAGTCCCGGTTTAGATTCCCGCCCAGGGTCCTGGTACCTCCAGCCCCCGCTGCTCCCTGGTACCTGGCAGGTACATGTTGATCAGCAGGGGCTGGGAGGCGCCGCTCTGTCTCATCGCTGCCGGGGACTGGGCGGTGGGAGATGGGGGGGACAGGAGGGGGGTGCGTCTGGCTTTGCGCTTCGGGGCCACTGATCCCGCCCGAGGCGACCGCGGGTGACAGGGAGGAGAAGACAGAGCGGGTCCAGCAGGGCCTGGCAGGAGGGGGCAGCCCGGGTGTGGCGGGGGACTGGGGGGGGTGGTCTTGGAGCGACGCTCCCAGCTACAGGGCGGCTCGGAACCCTCTGGCCCCCGCTCGGGCAGGGGCCGCAATTTCCGTTTTAATTAAAGTGCGGCCGCCTCAGCCCCCGGACCCCGCCCCCGCCCCTCTTATCTTCCCATCGCAATAAAGTCTCCAACGCGCAGTGCCACAGCCAAGCGCACCCGGCAGCCCCCTGCGCCCCGCAGCCCGGGAGACGCGCGGGGGATGGGCCCTAGCCGCGCCCTCGGATGGGGGCCGGGCGCGCGTTGCTTTTCCGCCTCCTCGACTCTGCAAACAGTGGTGGAGCGGGGGTGCCTGCCCACCATGGACCCCTGAGCCACATCCCCTCCCCAGAGCTTTCCTCCCAGCGCGCTCCCGCCCCTCTCGCGGCTCCTCTCCTCCCCTACCCCCTCCCGGGTTCCCGTCTCCAGGCTGCGTTATCTGCATCTTCACTTTTAAATTTCCGCTTCCCTCTCTCTCGCTGTCGCCGCGCTCGCGGCCCTGCAGCGTTGCTCCCTTTATCTCCCCCCACCCCCCGCCCTAGCTCGTCTTCTCCCTCCTGCTCCTTTCCCACTCTGCCCTTCCCTGGAGACTAGATCTGGGCGCTGCCTCCCCCTCCACCTTTGCTTTCCCGGTTTCCTGACTTTCTCCCCCCTCCCAACCTCAGGCCGGATGCTGGGGCTTCACCTTGGCAACTTCTGCTGGTGTCTCTCAGGTCCCTACCCTACCCCGTGTTAGATCTCTTCTAGCCATCCCGTCTCTACTTCTCTTCACTCTGCATCGGCCCTGCGGTCCCCCCTCTTTCTCCTTTATTCTGTTCCCACAAACTGATGCTGTCCTCTCAGAGCCCCCGAGAGAGAGAGAGACAGAGACAGAGACAGAGACAGAGAAAGAGAGAGAGAGAGAGAGTGCTGGCTTTTCCTGGAAGGTCTTGACGCCCTTTTGCTTTCCCTGCAACTATTTCCCTTCCCTGCTTTCCTCTTCCCTGCCCTCCCCCAGTCTGCCCCGCCCTCGTCTTTACTCCTTGGCTGGTTATCTCAAAGCCCAGCCCTGGGGGTACAGGGCTGTGTACTACACATGGCTTCTCCCCGCAGGCGAAGAGAGGCATCTCCCGGTACTTGTGGGGCTTCTTGACACTGCAGAGGTGGCTTTAAGAGGGATCCAGGGTCGGGAGCCCACCTTCAGCAGCCATGCAGCACACCCAGTGGCTACTGTCAGAATTGGTTTTTCAAGGACCTTCTGCCTGGAAAGGGGCAGGTCTCCTGCAGGGTGCCTGGTCCTGGGTGCCTGGGCTAGCCGGAAAACCCTACTCCCAGAGCTCTGCCACCCTCTGTCCACCTTTATTTGCCACACTGCTGGCCTGCTCATCTTTGTTGGCGAAAGACAGTGGTAAAGTCTGGTTGGGAAACATGGAGATCCCAGGGCCCCAGGTGATTAGACTTGCAATCTAGCGGGAGCTAAGATAAAGGCCGGGATGTTCCTTGAGGATCAAACTCAGGATTCCACAGAAGGTCTTGAGCAGGAGCAAGTCTCAGTCTTGTGCCCTCTGACTGCTTCATGAAGCCTCTTTGGCTAACAGCAAGGGGCAAGAGACTAGGAGCTGGAGGAGCCAGATATCAAGGTCCACCATGCATTGCTCTCGGAAGGAAGACAGCTGGGGTGGAAGGGAGAGAAGCTAGGCTAGGAGACAGCTGTTCCCAGAGCAGGGCAAGGATCAACAGTCCAAGGTTGGTGCCCAGCCTGACTGAGGCCTCAGCTGCCAACAGGAGGGGTGCTGGCAAAAGTATGTGTGTGTGCGTGGGTCTCCTCATTGCACATAGAACATGACCTGTCTTCCATCTCCTCTACACTGAGGCAGTCAAGGCAAAAGCCAGTGAGAGTCCTTGCCAGTTTCCCATTCTCCCTCTCCTACCTGGCTGGGTCTACAACCCATCAGCCTGCCCAGAATGGAAGCAAGAGCAGAAGGTGGAAACACTTAGGCTTGGCTGGCCTGTTGGACTCCCTTTTCCCGCTGCCTATGGATTGGGGGCAAGTAACCTTAACCCTGGGTCCAGGAAAACCTAGAAGATCCATGTTAGCAAACATCACCTCCCCCAAGCCCCTCATTGTGTTGGGGGCCACGGAGGCTGAGAGTCAGTGCCCTGAGCCATTCTCTCAATTCTTCCCAGCAATCAGTGCTCCAGCAGGTTGGGCACCTCAGCAGAGGGCAGAGATAACTGTCTCCCTTTGTCCACTGCCCACTCCTGGAAGAGGCAGGGAAGATGAACTGCTGGACTCTGAAGGTCTCAGTGTGTCTGGTTTCTGGGTTCAACTCTTAGTTGCCTTGGCTCCAACTTGTGAGACTCTGAGAAAAGCCACGTCAGCCTTATCTGTAAAATGGGTTTGTAATGCCAGAAACCAAATATGAAGTTTATATAACATGTGAGGTGCTTAGGGCAGGTTGTACATACTGAGCTATTAGTGTGTGTGTGTGTGTGTGTGTGTGTGTGTGTGTGTGTGTGTTGAGACAAGGTCTCACTGTGTAGTCTAGGCTGGCTTCCAACTCACAGTAATCTGATCCTCCTTCTGCCTTAGTTTCCAGGTGGGTGGGGCCAGCAGGGCATGTGATGCCACCGGGGATTGAAACCTGGTTTGGGTTTTTGGTTTGATTTTCTTTTTGATTGTTGTGGGTTTTTTTCCCCCCTACGGTGAGAAAGTATTTTTGTTTGTTTGTTTTTGCGGGACCGGGGGTTCGAACTCACAACCTTGCACTTGCTAGGCAGGCGTTTGTGCCATGGAGCTGTCTCCCTGGCCCCTTGGTTTTTTATTTATTTATTTATTTGTTTGCTTGTTGTGTTTGTTTGTTTCTTTATTTATTCATTTTGTGGCTGGCTCAGCCTGCCCTGGTGGTGGCGCTGGCGCAGCATGTGGTGCCGGGGATCGAACTGCAGTCCCCGCAGTTGCCTGAGCCCTCCTAAGCAGGCGCTTTAGACCACTGAACCATCTCACCGGCCCTTGGTTTTGTTTTTGAGACAGAGTCTTTCTATGTAGTTCAGGCTGGGCTTGAACTCACTATGTAGCCCAAGCAAGCCTCAGACTCTCGATGATCCTCTTTCTACAGTTTCCCAAGCGCCAGGATTGTAGTATGTGCCACTACACCTTGCTAGCCTGGGTTTTGCATCAAGATCCCTGGGCTCCAAGCTTGGCTTGACATTTGATGACATCATCAGATCCTAATTTCTTCATTAGTGCAATAAGTGAAGAATGGAAGATATTAGGAGGCTCAGGGGCAGCACAGGTTATGGATCATACAATCCACTCAAAAGTAATGCAGGATTCATATTCCACATAGAACTCTGTTCTTGGTACCCTGACTCAACCCAGGACCCATGGGGAGGAGAAACAAGGGTCCTACACTGACTGCCCCCCAAATGCCCTCCCATAACATTGAAGTTTCAAGGGTTCCTCACTGAATCCTCCCACCCCTGGAGACACACAGGGCAGCGATCAATAGCCCATTTCCAGTGAGAGAATTGAGGTTCAGGGATGTTATGTGTTGGATTCCAGGGGTTTTGACCTAATAACCCAGGTCTCTTGCCACAGAGGCAAATGCCCAACTTCAAGTCTAAATGATTTCTTTGTTACCCTCACTGGTCCAGGGCAACGATCTGGGCCACTGGGCTCTTGACAACCCAAGAAGCTTTAAAGGACAGGATGAGGGGACTCTAAGGACCTCAGCAGGCTCTGCTTACATGGGGTAGGGGTATCATTAACTGTGCCAAAGGGGGAACTACACTTGTGCCAGGGGCTCTGAAAGCTGCTGCCATCCTCAGCCCTGCCATGCCTGAGGTTCTGCTCCCTTGTCCTTAGAAGGTAGGGAGAAAAGAAAGAATAAAAGGGGGGTGGCTTACAGTGGCAGAAAGGAAGGGTATAAATGAAGATCATTTGTAAATGCTAGAGCTAAGTATCATGCAAGGGACTGTTATTTTGACAAAGGACCTGGAGGTCAGGTTCAGAGAGAGGAAGTGTTCCCCTCAGAAGGGCCTGGAAGACAATGAGACCTAACACTAGTTCCTCTCCTGGGAGGGGAGGAAAGGGGATGTTGAAAGAGGCTGGCAGATGCACCGGTTAGGCAGGGAACCAGGTTAAAGATAACCGCTGAAGATGCTTTGAGCATAAGAGAGAAACTTGACAGTTTGTGCATACCTTTGGAAAGGTTTGCCCTGTGTGGTGGTACCTGGAGCACAGGATATGTGGAGGTTAACACCCAGCAATGAGCCCTGCTTCGGATGTGTCTACTCTCTCTGCTATCTTTGCTTGTATACCTGGCCCACATTGGTAGGGGTAGAAAGATTGCATTTAATAGATGAGAGTCCCTCCAGCAATTTCTGCTCATTCCCACCAGAGCCTAGCCACATCTATCTTCACTTAATTTATGCTTTGTAGTCAAGTGTCCTGGATCCTGAAGGGAGGGTCGGGTTTCGATCTTCAGAAGGATGAGAATGGATATCACAAAGTGAGACACAAAGGAGGCAAGAGAGGCAGGCAGATTCAGGATCCTTTATTGAGGGCCTTCAGGGGCAGTGACTAGGGCCACGGAGCCTAGTGCTGGACTCTCCGAATGGACTGCAGCTGCCCAGAGTGGGCCTGTGTCCCAAATTCACTGTAGTTACGGAACTCCCCACTATGCCGGTCTCGCTCCAATACATATTGGTAGCCTCGATAGCCTGGGTACTGATAGGCCACCCACCTAGGCCAGTGAGGAAACAAGAGTGATAAGCAGGTTCTGCTGCACCCCACCTGTGTCTTCCATGAGTAGACCTCCTCCCCTACTCCCAATCCTTAGCTCCAAAACCATTGCTTCCACTTTCCCTACCTGCAGCCCCTCCTGCTCTGCCTCCTGCTCTGGGCTTTCTAGCTATCTGCCTCATCCCACCTTCCATTCCCACCCTCCATGGCCTCCCCACCCAGGTCTTCAACCCCTCCTCCCATTCCTATATTGTTGCCCTGGCTCCTATTCTCCATTACTTACTTCCTGTCTCTATCCTCTCACTTCCTCTGGCTATCAAGGCCCCAACCCTTTTCTCAGCACCCTCCCTTCACTCATCCCCTTCTCTCCTCCCATCACCTCCCTCTCTTGTCATCTTTCCTCTTCCAGTCCCAGGACTTACGCTCCAGAGCTGACTTTGAGGGAACCCACATCCTTGCTGGCCCAACCCATGGAGGGCAGGGATGGGTAGTCATCGCTGAGTTCAAACTTGCAACCCTGGAAGTTTTCCCCCTCAAACAATGTCACTCGGCTGTCACTGTGATTCTGAGACACAGGCAGGGGAGGAGTCAGAGAGGCCAGACCTCCAAAGGGGTGCTAATGATTACATCCTCAGCCCCACTCACCTCACTCCTTTCTCAGCATAAGATATGTAGTTTCTTAATTCCCACGAGCAGTCCCTGAATTCACCCCATCAGCTCCCCAGCAGTCTTGCAAACTGGGGTGTTCAGGATCCTCACCTAGTCATGCCCTTGATTTTGAGCTAACATGGTACCAGAGACCCTTTCAAGTCATTGCTAGAGGATGTCTTGTGATGTAGGCCCATTATTTGGAGGAAAATATGAGAACCATATAGTCCATTATAACCAAGACAGTTTCCCAAGGAACTCATTGGCTGCCCGATCCCCCTGCCCAATACCCTCCCTGGACACAGCCTTGCACAGTGGCCCAGTTAAGGGTTGGCGGAATTGGAACAGGCCAGGGCACCACCACTGGTCGCTGCCTGGCTTGTCAGATGCCAGGGACTTCCACCTGCCGTAGGTCCTAACCTTTTGGAACAGAAAAGCTGGCCAGGCTGGATCTTCTGCCTTTCATCCCAGTCCCAGGCCTCATCGCACTAAGTGACCACAATTGGAAATTAAAAAATCTTCCTCTCAGTGTTTTTTATGCAACACACACACACACACACACACACACACCCCAACAGACCCTCTTCTCACTCTGGATTCCTGGACTGAATTCTAGTCTTACCTTCATGTTGACCCTTGTAACTACCGGAAATCCCATTGCCCCATGCAATCCCATTTCCACACCTGTGTGCAAAGCTAACCACTAGGCCAGACCTCCCAGGGCTGCATGATGGGGCGCAGTGAACTTGAAGGATCTTGGGTGCTCCCAGCAGGGTCCTCCTTGTCTCTGTCCGCGGTGCTGACACCAAGCTCCTGGCCTACGCCCACCAACCCCCTTTTCCCCACTCTGCTGGTGCTGGGAAGTAATGACATGATCTCACGTCTCAGGCTTGTTGACATGCTCCTGTGCACCAGCAAAGCCCTTTCCGGGGCACCATGTCGGGGCCAGGAGGCAGAGAAGGAGGGGAAGTGTGTTAGGCTTACTGCGCACAGCACTGGCCGGAAGGACTGCAGCTGGGTGCTGGGGTGGCCGCTGCTGCCGCTCCAGGCACTCCAGTGAGTATAGTCTCCCTTCTCCAGAATGAACTGCTGTCCCTGGAAGTCAGGGTACTCAAAGGCCACCCATCTGGAAAAGAAGGGGAGCTAAGAGGGCTCTGCCTGCCCACTCCTTCCTCCCTCTTCCACTTCTTTGTTGAGGTTGAAAAGAGCAGGAAACCCCAATCTGTTTCTCTAGCCCCAGACTGCTTCCCTGACACATCCATTTCATGGCAGTCCGCTTCTAGAAGCTGAAGACCCTAAATTGATTGCTATGTGAAGTTTGAGGGACCCAGGGTTCCCAATCAGAGAACCTAGTTTGGAAGGAATTTTTTCAGGCTAGAATCACCGGACTAAGTGCTCCCACCTTCAGATGTCGGTACTGGCGCATGAAGCATCGACTCCCGCCCCCCACCTTGTAGGGAAAAAGCTGCCCCGCTGCCAAGTGGCCCCGTTGAACTCCAGGAGACCAGAGTGGGACCAACTGGAGGGATTTGGCTTCTCTCTTTGAACGAAGCACAGAGCCATCTAACCGCACAGAGAAAAACTTTGGGAAGGACTTTACACTGGAGCCATGGGTTGTTTTTCGCCTTTGTCCCTTTAGCTCACACGCACGAGGACATTCTCTTTCCTCACAATTTGCCTTGAGACAGATGGGGACTTTTGGGGAGGCCAAGTCGAGGGTTTTCCTATGTTGAAGAGTCTTCTTCGGAGTTTACAGGGCGTGGATCTGAGGCCCCAGTTCCAAACCTGGGCTGGGGGAGCCTGGTACAACGCAACTCAACCCAGCCACCGCGGGGTGCTCACTCACGCGCCGCTTTCCACCTTGACGGAGCGCACCCTGCACAGGCCTCCGCGCTCGCTGATGTTCGCGCAGTCGCTCAGCAGCCGGCAACGACGACCCTGGAAATCCTCCTCGTCCCACAGGGTGAGGCAGGCGGTCGCCGGACCCGGCGCGGGGGCGCTGCTCATGCTGCTAAGGATAAGAAAGGCGAAGCGCGCTCAACGCCTGAGAGCACCTTTTCTAGGCCTGCCCAAGCTGGAAGAGGGTTGAGGACGCGGGGCTGTGCACCCGGCTATCCGGAGCTCTCTCAGCGCTCACCCTTCCAGCCCCGGCACCGGGTATTCACCGGGTGGTGAGCGCGCCTGGAGCAAAGCGGAGAGGCTGCTGCACCGGCCCGCGGGGCTTTATACACGCGCCCCCCGCCCCCCGCCTCCCGCCCCTGCCTTTTTGGTCCGGGAGCTTGAGCTGAGTCAGCTGGGGGCCCCAGGGCCCCGGCCGCCCCGCGGGGTGCAGGCTTCTCAGCTGCCGCCGCCCTGGCCCCAGCCCGCGGGGATCACAACTGAAAGTGCTGAGGTGCACAGCGCCGCCGGCGCAGCCCGCGCTGACTCCGCGCTTTCTTTCTGCATGGCCTGAGCCCGGCAGGGCGCACCCAGCCTGGGGGCAGCACGCTCCCTCCCGAGCCCAGACCGCCGGGCCGAGGAACCAGGGCTCCCTGGCGCCTTCCATGAAACCGTTGCTTGCGGGACACCTCGCGCAGTTCTTCCCAAGCTCACCGCGCCGCCTCTGCCGCAGCCCGAGTTCAAAGCCTCTCTTTCGGGGGACCTAGGGCAGAGGTAGCAAAGGCTCTCCGCAAAAGACTCTCCTTGCGCCCCTGTCTTCTTTTCCGCTGCAGGCTCCATCCATCGCCCCTTCTTTCCTTCCGGGCGTCGCTTCGCAGATGGCGCTATCCGCTGGGCGAGTTTTCTTGTCCCGGCCGGGAGGAAGCTGTGACCAGAATCTGTCGCTAGGCGGCGCTAAACGCAGTAAAGCCATAGCCTGAGCCAGAGCGGCGTTTTACAAAAAGGGTTTAGAAAAAATAGTAGCAAAGGGAGTGACCAACTTCGGTAAGAAGGGTTTCTCACCCTTACCTCCTCCCTGACCCGCGACGGTGTCAGGCCCTCCAAGAATCTCCAGGGTCTGGGATCCTGCGTTCTGACGTCTGTTAGAGAGCTGTCGGCGATTGCTGAGTGCTCAGTTCCAGCCAGGCTCTTGGTTCAGGCTTTGCGGTGCAGGGCGACCGCACGCGGGAGGACTTTCTTAGCCCTGAAAGCCAAATTCAAACAAGGCCCCGTGAGTTGGGCTCTGTCACTGTCCTGCGATGGCCAGAGGAAGAAGTGAGGCCTACGCGGGTCCAGGATGTGGCCAGGCTATCACAGCTGAGAAGTGGCTCAGCTGAGATGAAGGTCCTAGGCTCCTGCCTCCTCTGCCCCGGTGCCACAGCACTAAGGGGGAAAAGATAGAGGGACAAAGAGAGAGACAAGGACACAGAAAAGACTCGCAGCCCCATAGAGTAGCTCCAGGAAGATTTCTCGCCACCTGTGGCAGAGTACCCTAACCACTGTAACTGTCAGTGAGACTCAGGCTTCTTGCAAAATGACCATGGAGCATTCCTCCTCAGAGGTGGGGTGGGCCACGTGTTCTGGCAGCAATTCTGGGGGTAAGAGTAAGGGGAACTAATATTTTCTGCTCCTGTGAGCTAATTGCTTTCTTAATAGACCTATAAGAGCCTAAGGACATTGGTTTTCATTACCAGTTCAGAAATTGAGCCCCATGGAGGTACAGGCTCTTGGCCAAACTCACACAGCTATTCTTCCAAGCAGGAGTAGAACCTAGACTTTTTGAACCAAAGCCGGGGCAATACCACTGCCCATCCCAACTCCTGTGGCCAAAAGGGTTCACAAATGCAGCTGCCTATCACTGAAAGCCTAGTCGGCTAAGCCTAGCATTTCCCTCAGCCTGCTGGGTTCATTCCTAGCTCAGAACCTTCGTATGTGCTGGCTCCATTCCCTCAAATGTCCTTGTCACAAGATCTTGGCATGGCTAGCTCCTCTGACACCTCCTGGGGGATGCTGTCCCTGGCACTCTTACCTACTGTCACATGGCCCTGATTCTCTATACAGCTGTCACTCTGTAAAACCTTTGCGTCTTATGTTGATGGGTATATGAAGGTCTCCCTTACTGTGGTGCGGATTCCTTTCAGAAGCATGGGGAACGTGCTTAAATGGTTCTCCATTGTTACTGTGTGTTGAGTACGTAGTAGGCTCTCAATAAAACCTTCAGAGTAAAGACAAGATGGTCGAGTGTGATTCAAGAGAAGGACTGGAAGGAAAGTTCTCCAGCGTGAGTGGAGGAACAGTCTGTGAACGGCCCCCTTCTTGATGTTTTGGCTTCCTGAGAACAGGTACTGGGACAGGCAGTATCTCCTTTGGACCTCTGTCTTCACTTCTTAGCAACTGCTACTGGGGCTTACATTCATGAAGGTGGGTACCCCAAAACTGGGCATGAGCTAGAGTCCATGTTAGGACACAGGTCAGAGATGAGACAATGATCACTAGGTTTGAATGTGGGTGGCACCCAGTCTGATGCCCTCTCTACTAGACAAGGGCTAGATAAAAACAGTTGGGTATAATTTCTACCAACTACACTAAATGTGGTGGCACACACTGTAATCTCAGTACTTAGGAGGCTGAGGCATCTCGTGTTCAAGGCCAGCCTGGGCTACACAAAGACTCTGTCTCGAAAAACTGAAAACAATTCCCACCAAACCACAGGGGATCCAAAATACAGAGCTGGGCAAGGGCCAGTCCTGGACCCTCAATGTCCTAGCCTTTGCTATCAGTGTCACAAGTCCAGGCATCAAACAGGTGTGAGGAACAAGGACTCTGATTTCACATCCTCCTCCGACCCTTCTTTTATCTCCATTCGACAAATGTATATTTGGCCACTAGGGGGCACAACCAGACTGCGCGGACCACAAGGCGTGCGGGGTGGGGGGGTGGGGGTGGCGAGAATTGG
>PVKN010009107.1:0-24207 GCA_004027915.1 Capromys pilorides
TTTTTGTTGGAGAATTTCCAAGCATACCTTCAGTGTAAAATGCTCTGTGCCATGTATCTTCCAGCCAGTGTGTCCTCTAACCTTCACAGTGACCTTACGTGGGAGGGGTTGATCTCCCCCTTAACAGGCAGTAAGGGGAAACACATAGCATTCCCTTGTTCAACATCGCGGAGCTGCAGAGTGGAGAACAGGCTTTGGATGTGGCCAGTACGAGGCGAGTGCCTGCTCTGTCTTCAGCACTGCCCATCTTCCTCCTGATCCTACAAGCGGCTTGGAGTCCATGCTGAAAGCTCTCCCAGAAAAAGCCACTTTCTAAATGATCCCCGTAGTCCCTCACAGTCTGGTGCGCTGCAGTGCACTCTGTAGTAATCCCAGTGTACTGTAAGATTTCACTTCTATCTTGAAAGCTGGACTCAAAGTTTATATTAAATGGTCGCGTCATAAGGAAAAATTTTGTAGATACTGTTCCTCCCCCCAAAAAGAACTTTTTTGAGAATTTTTATTAAAAGAACCTTTCCTGTCTGTCAGAGAAAGATAACCATAAAGGTGTTTGTCTTTTGCCCTGCAAAAATGAGAAAGAGTTTTGGATGACACATTGCTTTTCCGAGGTGCTAGCAGAAGCAGGTCTCCTTGTGCTGCTTACCCTAATGCTTGCAGAAGCTGATACTGAAGAATGAGAAGTTGGATGCCGAGTAGTGCTTTATCTAAAGACCAGAAACGGACCAGTGAAGTCCCTTCAGAGCTGGACAGTAGCTTCATTATATGTCCTTTCACGTTGTTTTCCTAGGACAGATTTCATTCTGCTCGACAACTGTGGCTTGATGAAGGGAGGGATTGAGTCTGCAGAGATGTGTTCACCTGGGTTATTGAAGTACTTCTGTAGACGTACTTGTAGACACAGGAAGACGCGACCTTCTTGCGTTTTAATGTAGCTCTTGGAGTGATGCAGAATTCCTTAGTAAGTAAAGTGGATTCTATACAGAAGCCTCCATCTGTCTTTAAGGCTGTTACACAAACAAGAAAAACTCAATACTTTCCCTGTAGCAGTCAGTAAATAAGAATGTATGCAAGAGCTCGATCCCTCTAAATTAGTGGAAGGACATTGTATAAGCCATACCTAAAGACAGGGCGTAGTTCCCTGTGGTCTCTGGTGGCACCTCAGTTCTGAGCCAGTGTTCCAAGTCTCACTGGAGAACTTAATGGCGTGATCCCTAACCTATAGGCGCTTGGTGAATGTTTCCTGACAAGTCTGGCATAGCGTGCCCTCTACAGTAAGTTTGCATGCCATCCGCACACACAGAGCACTGCATTTTGGGACGGCTGGCTGTGGAGGGTCCAGCTAGCACTCAGTGACCTTAGACCTCTGGCCTCTGGGCGTCGGCCGGTGGCTCTGCTCCACGGGAGATCATGGTGGATCAGCCAGTAAGCCGATGTTGGGTACTGGGAGAGTTGCCGTGCTGCACGTGCCATGCCCACTCTGTACATCAGGTTCGCTCTGTTGGTGCGTGAGCTTCAGCCCTGACGCCGTGCAGCCACAAGGAAGCAAAGATGGGGAAGACCTGGGGTCTCCACCAGGCTGCTCCTGGCCCTCTTCCCTCACTTGCGTCCGGCCCCTGCTGCCTTTGCGTCTTCACTGAATCCCCAAAGATGCGCCGATGTCTCCCTTAGTAAGTTCCGTGGTGGTGGTTCTCGTTTCTTCTTGCTTTGAAAATAGTAAATTCAGTGTAGGCAGTGGGCGAGGCTTTAAAGAATGTAGACTCCATCGGAGAGGACCTGGCCCCTGCTCTATCTTCCTGTCCACTCCAGGAGTCCCTCCAGAGCTTCCTGGATAGGCAGTAGAGCCATAGAACTACCCTCCTTCATGTGAAGTGTTTTCTAGACTGGAAGCCTTCTTTAAATGCCATCAATTCTGGTTGGGAATAGCTTTGACTATTCCAGAATTCTTATCACATTTATCTGCAAATGGTCTCCAAAGCCCTGATATCATCCAGTGGTGCTTTGTCCAGTTCGTGATAAAGAGTAACCGTGAACCTGTGTTCCACTTGTGCTAAGATGGGTCCTAGTGGACTTCCGGGGTGATGACCAAGGTCACATGGTAGTGGATTCGGGACAGGCAGGAAGCCCTGTGATTCGTCCCAGCTCCTCTCTGCAAGG
Organism: Capromys pilorides; assembly: GCA_004027915.1. Taxonomy (NCBI): domain Eukaryota; kingdom Metazoa; phylum Chordata; class Mammalia; order Rodentia; family Capromyidae; genus Capromys; species Capromys pilorides. The sequence continues at coordinate 2,155 of PVKN010009107.1, forward strand.
CCTGCTCGGCGCTTCTCCTTTGGCTGCAGCCCACGGTTTCCTCGGGGTGCAGCCCCAGACACTTTCACTCGCCTTGTGCACTCCACTTCCTGGGGTGTGTGTGTGAGTGACGGCAGGTGCTGGGGAAGGGTGGCAGCCCGTCTATGTCGCCGCGTGTCCCTGGCATGGCGCCTCCTGCGAGGCTCCCTCATTTTCGTCAGATCATTGGCTCCGTTCCTTAGGTGTTGTGTCCTCCAAGTTCTTGGCTGCGTTTCCCGGGTCCATGCATCTCTCCTTGGTCGGCTACACTTGGAGAAGCAGCGTGCTCTGTGTTATACACAGTGACGTTATCACTCGTCAGCCGCTGGCTTGCTTTTGGCAGAGGAGACTTCTGCAGATAGAGCTGCAGCTCCAGGGGGCCGCGGGACTCTGTCTCTGACAGTTTATGGTCTGCATGACCGCGCCGCGGCTGGCTCCTGCTGTGCAGTGCATTTCCGTGGCCGTGGCGCCGGTTTCCACCTCAGCGTGGCCACATGCTTCCGAGCGGGTGCCTGTCCACGTGCTTGTGTCGTGGGCTAGACTGATGTACGTCTGCACACTGTGTTGCATTCCTGGCAGGCCGTTAGCACTTAGAGGTCTCCTCGGGTGTCACTGGCCAGTTCTAAAAATCCCATTCAACCTTCTGTAACCTATGAGCCATCATTTTCTCCAGTATTGAAAGGTTTCTTTGTGGTTTTTTTTTTCACCTATTCTCAGTGCCTTACTATGAATTCTCCCCTACAGCATATGCCTTTTTCTTAACAATGAGTTGGTCCCCATTTCTGCTGTGCTAAAGTAAGCGCCCTCTCTCGGCTGCTGTCCAGCCTCCCACCGCCCCTTCAGCAGCTTCGCCAAAGTCTTCCTGGGGGAGTCACTAGTGACTCCACTTTAGCAAGTCCCTGTTCCCCTCTTCCATTTAGTACCGATGCTTGTTATACTACACATTTATTTATCACACGTGAGGTTCATATACGGTTCACTTTGTTCTTTGTCTGGTACTTGGTAAACATACCGTGTGTGAACAGACTCACAACTGGTGTTTTGCTTCCTACATGAGCTTGAATAAGCGTGCCGCTTTGAGGTCGTTCTCCTGAAAGCAGCACTTCGGGACATGTTCATTGTTGTGTAAGTAGCCCTCCCTGGTGGGCTTCTTCTGCCCTTCTAGAGACCCACCAAGGAATAGGCTCTGGTTTCATAAAGATAGCTGAAGTTTTATCTAATTGGGTCATGACTACATTGTTACTTTCTTTTGCTCGGGCAACATATTTTCATTTCCTTATCAAGATGCTGTAATCTTTACTTTCCACGTTTTGAGAGCCCCTAGGAAAATCTCAGTTAAGCAACGAGCCTTTATTGTCATTGGATTTTTGGGGTTTATTTTTATACTTTGTGACTGGCTACTCACCAGGTTTTTGGGTCGTTGTCTGGACTCTCACTACCCTTGTTCTTTATAGCCAGGCAGGGTAGGTGCAGCCAGAGGTTGCTTTTGCCTGTGGTGGGTCACAGGCCCTTCACTATATGTGTATATGTGGGAGGTTCCTGTGGAGGAAGCCCAGTGCCTCAGGTATGGGGAATGGGGACAAGGGTGCCAGTTGTGTTCAACGCCGACACCACCTTTCTTTTCAGGCCAGGGTATGGAGTAGGCAGGAGGCTACTTTGACTGAACCAGGACCTTTTACCACTGACCTCTGTCCCTAGCCTCCAGGATCTCATCAGGGTGCCAGGTTGCCAAGGCTGGGCTCAAGGTTGCCATTGGAGCACTGGAACTGTGGCCCTATGCCACCGCGCCTGGCTGGGCTGGCTGTACTTCCCGCCCTGTAGCCTGGCTGCCCCAGATGTCCCCGTGACCTGCAGGGTCAGTGCAGATGCCTGGCTGTGGCTGCCCCCCAGCAGTTGCAGCCGGCCCATGCAGCGCTCCTGGGGCCCAGGAGCACATGCAGGGCAGGGCTGCTCAGAAGGCGCGTGCGTGCGTGCGTGCGTGCGTGCATGTGTGCGTACGTACACAGCCTGGTGCGTGGGCTGCCAGGTGAAAGCGCCAGTGCTCGGTGTCCAGGGCGTGCCTCTTCCTAGGCCCAGGCAGCCACACAAGCCTGCCAGAGCTCTCAGTGATAGCAGACAGCCCACCGTGGCACTGGACTAAGGTGACCATACCCACAATCAAAGCCCCCAAAGCTCATGAGGCACTGGACAGTTACTTTTTACCTTAAGAGAAGTGATTTTCACTTTCTTAAAATACAGCAGAAAATTCCAATCTCATTAAAGAACAGCAGTGAGTTTTTAAAAAGACTCTTTTTAAAAGCCAGCTCCACATTCTCACTTTGGGAGTTCATTTTTATTTAGTAAATCGGAATGAGAAGCTTAAATGTAAATCTAGACGGGCCGCTAGTATCCTTTCAAGATAAAAGCATGGGGGAAGAATACGAAATGTGGGTTCTGCCTACCTCTGTGTCGAAGGCAGTGTTTGGGGCTGCAGTGGGAGACTGGTTTGTCCTCCTAGTCACATCTGTAATATTTTTATTTTAAATATTTATTAGATTACTCTCAGTGTAGGCTGTACAGGATCGCAGCCCTTCGGGAGCTGCTTGAGTAAGCTTGCTTCTTTTTTTCTTTCCGCCGTCTTCTCTTTGGCAGCAGCGATTGCGGAGGAGGAGCCGAGCAGAGCCATCTTGCTGATACCTTGGGAGGATCGTAGGCCCTTCCACTTAGCTGAGGGCGAGCTCTCCGTGTGTCCAACAGAATTCCCAAGAGTCCTGCTCCTTCTCCACCAGCGTCAGCAGCCAGGCATTTGGCCTGGAGCCTCTTCCTGCAGAGGGGGAGGGTTCTGACCAGCTCTTGGGCAAAGGACCTGGAAGGGGAGCTCCTGGGAGGAGGCACAGGGGGCGACTTAGATGCCTTTTTTCAGCTTGAAAGACGCTCAGGGGGCAGGAAATGCCTAGGAGGAGTGGAGCATGGAAGAAGGCAGGCATTTGGGGGCAGGAGAGGCTGGGAGAGAGGGCGCGACCTGAGGCCCCATCACAGGCCTTGAATCCTGTGTCTTCTGTCTCAGTGGCAGTTCTACACGAGACCACATGCCGCACAGAGTCGCTGCCTGCTACCTCCATTCCCGAAGCTCAGAGGCGGGGCTGGAAAGGGCTTGTGTGAGGTGGAGTGAAGCTACAAGTTACCCTTTAGCTCGCTGCCACTTGGACCCAAAAATAAGATTTCAAGTGCAAATTGTGGCAAAGCGTTTGCTTGTCTCATTTTGGGCTCGAAAATAATTTTATGTAAAATGTGTTAAGTGTTAAGAGATTAAAATAATGTGCAGCAAAAAAGGGTGTCTGTCGTCTTACAGGTCTTATTTTGAAGATCATTATTTATCTCACGGTTCAGTCTGAATCCTTAAGAAATGCAGAAAATATAAAAGAAAGTGTCTGTCTTCCAGAGTGCACTTGAAGCACAGAACCAGTTGTTCCAACGACTGCTTTGCTGAGACCTTTTCAAGAGGAGAGGGTGATCCAGGTGCTGCGTGGTAGAGGAGGGCCAGCAGCGGTCGGTGTCTTCAACGAAGCCCCCGGCCGGGAAGTCCAGCTTGGCCTTGGGTCAGTGTCCCTTGGCACCTTATTTGTGTTCAAATAAGCACAATGTTGTGTGTATTTTTTAAGCTTTCACACCACACTCTCCAGAAGGCAGTGTTTTGAGTATTGTTACAAATTTATAAAGAATTTAAAATTGTTTTCAATTTTTTGTTAATGTGTTTTTTGTGAAACATAGCAATTATATTATCATGAGAGAGTTGGGTCTGTGTCTTATCTGACAGGTCCTTTTGGTCCCTGTCCCCACCCTTCCTCTCCTGTCCCCCACACCCAGGTAGCTTTCCCATTGCTGTAGAGAACCAACTTTGTTTCATTGATCCTTTCTATTGGTCTTCTAGCCACAAGATCATTAATTTTCATTCAGATTTTATAATTTCTTTCCATCTACTAGTTCCAGATTTGGATTATTCTTGTCTTCTCTGGAACCGTGAGCTGCATTTGGTTGTTGGTGTCACTCTGCACAAATGTGTGTGTAACACAGCTACACTCTTCTCTCCTTGGCTATTCCTATTCTATCCCCCCCACCCCAGGTTCTGATGTTAGGCTTACATTGTCATTTGATTCTAGCAACTTCATTTCCTCCGATTTCTTCTGTGACCTATTGATTATTAAGTAAGGTATTGTTCAGTCTCCATGTGTTTCCCAGGGGCTTTATCTGACATCTCCACTGGGCCTTTACAACACCGAAAGGCATGTGAGTACTCCACAAGCCATTTACCATTTTGGTATCCGTTGAATATTTCATTGAATGCCTACTATGTGCCAGGTTGAGGACTTCAATAAAAACAGGAACAAAGGGCACATGATTGTTGCTTTCCAAATGCTCTGTGCATCTGGATGAAACCAGTCCAAGGTTGCCAATCCTGCTCTTTAAACTGTCTTTCCTAATTGTCATTCGAGTTCAGTCCACTTCGGTAAATCTGAGTAGGGACATAGAACAGTGGAACTAAGTCTGAGTACCTCTTCTCTCCTCTGCTTATACAGTAAAGTTGTGGTCAAAGCGTGATTATCCAACTTTTTTTAAAGTCTAAAAGATTGGTTTTCCTCCTTTACCTTCTGTGGAAATGCAGTGAATGGCCCAAAGGGTACATTTTAGGTGCTAAAATAGAGTTAGTGTGGTTCTCTCAGCTATGTAATTTAAGTATGAAACTTCCACATACGTTTCTTGCATTACACACATCTTCTTAGGAGCTGGGACTGCTGTGACTTGGACAGATAGAACAAGGCGCCCCAGAACCCACTTCTGGGCAGACGTTCTAAGTGGGGCTCCGCCAGTGTCCATTGCACCTTTGATACCCACCTTCCCACCATGGAGCAGGGCTCCTGGGCTTCAGGCTATGTTACACAGCCACATTGCTTTAGAAGGAAGTCCTGCCCCTGGCAGGAGAACAGGCACGGGAACCATGGAAATAAAATAGAGGATGTGGAGACAGCCCAGACACTCTCAGTCACCTGACCCCGGCCGGGGCCCAGAACTTATGCTGGACGAGAGACAAGCTCTTCGGCAGATGGCGCTGGGCTAACTGGCTACTCCCATGCAGGAGACCGAAGTTAGAGCAATGCTCCTCACTCTGTACCAAGCTAAAAACACAGTGCTGTACAGATCTCAGTATTCAAACAGAAACATGTCCTGCTGGAAGACAGGGCAGGTAAAAGTTGAAGACGTGCGGATAGTCAAGGACTTTCTGAACAGAACAGCTGCGTAAGAAATAAGATCAAAATTAACAAATGGGATCGTATCAAATTTAGAATCTTCCACAAAGGAAATAATACACAGAGTAAGGAGACAGCCGACAGAATAGGAAAAAATGCTGCCAGCTACATCTCTGACAGACTTGGCATCTATATACAGAAACTCAAAAAAGACCACCAGAAGTACAACAGACCAAAAAACGAGCAGCTAAAGTGAATAGACACACTAAATACACAATTTGACATTAGAGAAATGCAGATTAAAACAACACTGAGATTCCATCTTACTCTAGAAAGAGTGGTTGTCATCAAGAAACCAAATATTAACAAAATTCTGGCAAAGCTGGAGCAAAGTAGGAACCCTTCTACCTTGTTGGTAGGAATGTTGGCTAATACAACCACCATGGAAATCCGCGTGGACTTTTAAAGACATGAAATGGAAATTCCAGTCGAGCCAGCTGTTCCCATTCTTCACATCTATCTGAAAGAGTGGCAGGTGGCATTTGTGACCCACACACACCTGGGCTTCTAGCAGTGCAGCTCACAGTGGCTGAATCTTGGAAACCATCTGTTTGTCCTCACAGATGAAGAGATACGTATCTGTACACACCGGAGCACTGCTTCTCTGTGAAGAAGGCTAAGCGTCAGTCATTTGTAGAAGCTGGGCGCACCCTCAGACCATGTAAAATGAGAAGTCGGACACACAAGCTTTAAAATTCTGTGGTTTCTCTTATACATGAAATTGAAGGTACAAGTAAATCAGAAGGCAAAACTAAAGCTAGTAGGAAGCAGGAAGATAGATCTTTAGCAAATATTTAGGAAGTAGAGTCAGGAGGGAGGGAGGAGGAAAGTGGGACATGGAAAGAACCGAGATGTGCCTGGGCAGGTACCAGCTGCCCATCAGGAAGGTATTTGTGACTTGCCACAAGTGCATTGTGGGGTCATAACACCTGCTTTAGAAGGACAGAGGGGCTCCCACTGCCAGGAGTTTTGGTGACAGCGTTTGACCCTGTGACTGTGTGGGGCCTACGCATTCGCCCGTCCTTGGGGTTCCTGCCTGGGCTGGCACCGTGTGGTGCCGTCGTATGTCATAATGCTGGGCAGCACCAGAGCTGCAGCAGCTGACAGCCGTTCAGTCAGACAGGAGCTGAGCACCCGTGCACGGCACACGGTGTTGCTGTTTGATCAGGTAGGTGGGTTACGCGCATTTCTCAATGGTGATATTTCAGTCCCCAGTGGTCTTTTTCTGGACAGAATCAGGTGGTGAGATGAGCCACATCTGTACTAAAGGCATGAAAGTTAAAACCATGTGCAAGGCATCAGTGCGGTTCTGGGATGCCACATGTGCATAATAAGAAATGATCCTAATCAACTCGTAAAGTTTACAGAGTACCTGTGTAAAAATTTGTGTGATACACTCAGCAGATTCAGCCCGTCCCCCCAAAATACTGCGTGCCTCCCCTCGAGTTTACATGTTTCTCAGTTTTTCTATAATATTTATTTGAGAACAAATATATATTAGTAACATATAATATGTAATATTATGTATAATAATATATAAATATGGTTAGTAATATTTTTGGTTTTGGCGGTATTGGGGATTGAACTCACAACCTTGTGCTTTCCAGGCAGGCACTTATCCTGCTGAGTTATATCCCCAACCCCTATGAACAAATATTACAGTGGTCTGTTCCCTAAAAATTAATTTTGGGGGTGCGGGGAAAACCGGGGATCTAGCTCGGGACTTTGCACTTGCCAGGCAGGCACTTGTGCCCCTGAGCTGTCTCCCCGGCCCCTTAGAAATTAAATTTTTCAGAAGTAGTCCTGTATTGTCATAGGAATCTTCCACATTGTGTTGCTACAGGTGCCTTAAGGTAGGAGTTTACTCAGTCCAAGGAAAAAGCAGCAGTATGCAAAGTGCAAATATTGCAGATTGCTATTGGTGGAGGAAGCGTGCCACACTATGATCTCATTCACGTGAGGAAGCAGAGCACCTCTGAAGGAGCTGGGTGAGCGCCAGCTGGGCACTCTCAGACCCAGCCCCAGAGCTCCGTGGTTTCTGGCGGGTACCCCAACCCCCCAGCGTGGGGTGTCATCACGCTGCTGCCTCACTGTGGACTGGGTGACGCTCAGGTCCACAGCAAAGGACAGGGGTCTTGTGGACGCTCTTGTGGGCATGAGCTTGGGCATCGTGCCACGCGTTGTCATCGCTGCATGCAGAGCTGCCCCTCCAGCAGACGACAAAGCTGGCAGACAGGGAGGGCCTTCTGTGTTGGGCGATGCAGGCTGTCCAGTTAGGTTTTCACTAGGGTGTATAGTAGCCCTGTGCTGTACTTGGTAATAGTTTCTCTCTGTATTTCCAGACAACTTCTGGCACAGGCTACCCAGCACCGACTTCTGTGACCCTAGGTGAAAGCCACGAGCCCCCACATCGACACCCGTGGATGGGCTGGTGAAAACACATTTTTTACCTTAGATTAAGGAAGACAGTTGATGAAGAATTGTGATTTTTTATTTCTGATTCTCTTATTACATTTTAATCATTGTAAGCTGGGACTAGGTGTGGCAGAGCACGCCTGCAATCCCAGCTCTTGGGAGGCTGTGAAAGGAGAATCACTGAGTCTGATCTAGTAGTGAGACTCTGAACACCCATAGCCCCTCTTCCCTAAAACACAGACACACACACAAAATCATAGGCAGGAGACAAGCTTTTTAAGAAAACTCCATTATATTTTTAGAGTGGCTTGCCTATAAGCAACAGTGAAGCATTTGAGCAGGTTTGCTAAACGACCTTGGAGACTGCTGTTAAGGTAAAGGCTCTGTCGGCCCTGCGATCTGACCCGTTGTTTTGCTCCTACTAACGTTCAGGTTTGATTTCATTTCTAATAATGGCTTTATTGTGTACTCTAGCCATTCCACTCACACAACTGTTGGCTCTGAAATTTGAAACCACATATTTTCTTTGGAACTCAAATAAAAATGAGGCCATGCCAGTGACCTTTCAGCCGCAAACCGCGTGGTCACTCCATTTTCACAAAAATAACACGGGCTGTATCACTTGAGGGTAATGGGATCGTTTGAAGACAAAAGATCATTCAGTTACCCGGAGCTCGAAATCTAACAGTGGTGACTGTGAGTGCCGCGTGGTGGACGCTCAGGACGACATGCGAGAGAAGCCACGTTTGCTCAGCAGAACCCTCGGGGTGCAGGCCCGTGCCGGGCGCTTCGAATGTTCACACACCAGCCCCGTGAGCAGAGAAGTTGGGGTCATCGCTGTCGCACACGTGAGGAGACTGAGGCGCACCATGCTGGAGTATCTTGCACAGCTGGAAGCGGCCAGGCTAGGGAGCACGCCCAGCTGAGGCCTGAACTGGTTCTGAACGAGAAGGGCGGCCCAGGTTGTGGACCCAGACAGTCCTCCCAAGCGAGGAGGCCAAGAACCCAGGGTGCTGTGGGGGCCCAGGTTCATTCGGGGAGTGGATTCTTCTTTCCCATTGTTATGGTTTATGTCTAGTTGTCCCCCTAAAGCCTCATGCAATCATGGGGCGGGGACTTCTAGAGTTTGAGACTTGAGTCATGATCCAATAGGATTATGTGTTATAATTGGTTCCTCCCTGGAGCATGATCTGGGCCTGCCTAGGATATGATTGGCTCCTCCCTAGAGCGGGATCAAGGGCCCATCCTGGGGTATGATTGGTTCTACTCTAGGGCACAACGGGCCCACGTCAGAGTGACTGAGCACAAAGAGACTTTTTAAAGAGCTGTTACTCTCTGCTCCGGTGAGTTGGTTGTTCTGCCACCATGAACTGGATGCCCTCTGCCCTGTTCCACTCAGCCTTGGGCCAGCCGAATATGGACTGAAACCTCCAGCAACTGTGAGCTAAATAAATCTTTCTTTCCTTCATTTTGAGTGTCGGGTATTTGTCCCAGCAACGAGTAAAAAGTAACTAAGACACCCATGCTCTAAAAATTTGCCCTTGTGCTCCCTTTTCGCTTCTTGGCTAGCATCTCAAGACAGGGCTCAATGTTTACAGTTCTTAAATAAGTTAGAGTCCTCACCTCAGCTTTAGGCCTGAAAAAATCACCCCCACTCTCAAGATCAAAACTCCCCCCATCCGCCGAGGTTAAATGAGCTTGTCCCTCTCCCAGCTCCATCCTGGGTCAGCCAGGAATAGCAGACTCTTCTGTCTCCTCCCCCTCATTGTGAGGTGTGGCTACACAGGGCTCAGGCCAGGCCTTGTGTGGGTGTGTGATGTGCCGGGCTTGGCAGGGTGTGAAGGGGAAAGTGAGGAGACTCCTCCTGCCTCTCACCACCTGGATCTGCTGCTTCTGGGGCAGGTATTTCAGAGCTGGTGGGGAGCGGGTCCTGTCTCTAACTGGGGGCAGCGGTGTCTCTCCCAGCTGGCATCTGCTCGCAGCCTTCCGTGCACCCCGGCTTCCCGTTTTCTCACTCCTGCTGGCTTAGCGGGGGAGCAGGGACTGAGGATAACCGTAGACTGCCTTGTCCTGGGGCCTTCCTCTGGTACATACAGAAATGCGGCTTCTGCTTGCCACATGTTGGTTGGCGCATCCTGCGCCAGCTGTGGCTGTGGCTCTCGGGCTTTGGGGGCAAGCTGGCCCTGACTCCAGAGTGCCACAGGACTGTGTCAGGTTTTGGGCCCAGGCAGGATGACCCGCTGTTGTATACCCAAGCCCACCTGATGCTCTTCTTCTGAGAAAGCTTGCTCCTGTTCCAGGACACTTGCTGTCGTGCCTACCTGGCATGATGCCACAGCTGTACAGTCAGCAACCTGGGCTGTGTCCACTCCTCCCTCCGGATGTGCTCAGCCCCTGCTGCCCCCTGGAGGATACGGCAGTGTCACGCAGTGCAAGTTGAACATGGCTGGTGTGAAATGCTTGGGCCTTAGGTGTTTCAGACTTCTGATTTGTACGGGATGTTTGCAGGAGGCCTGCAGTCTACACACGAAACTCACCCATATTTCATATACATCCTACACACCCACACTGAAGATAATTTCATGCACTATTTTTATGGCAACCGTGCTTTGACTGTGACCTGTCACGTGAGGTCAGGCACACAGTTTCCAAGTCGAGTGACACCATGTCAGCCCTAGAGAAATTTTGGACCTTGGGGCATTTCCAGTTGAGGGTGCAAGGCTGAAGGCACTCCACTATACCCAATTTCCAGCACCAATTAGAATGCCCGTGCAGGGTTTGCGCCGGGACCTGGGTGCACGCCTCGACATGCTCTGTGAGCCTTCAGTCAGCCTTCCTTTACCCATCAGAAGGGGAAAGACGATGTCTCACACGCCTCAACCTGAGTCCCAACGTTGGCTGTCTGTGTTCTAGTCATATAAAGTAAAAGTACCTGGAAGTTGCTGAAATGAGAAGGGATGGTTTTCTGTGGCAGGTCAAGCCATCTCCCTAAAACAAAGTCATGAAAACCCAGGGCCAGCGACCTTTTTAGTACCATCAACAACGGAAACAATAAGCTGAAATATGTTTGGAGCACTGTAGACAAAGGTTGAAATGCCGTTAGGAAAAGTCTGTTTCCAGAGAACATACAATGTTACAGCGCTGTTGGCAAGCTGATGTTCATGGCAACACTGGGGTGAAAGAGAAGATTTAGCCACCAGAGTCACAGATAGGGGCAGCTTCTGCCATGGAGATAAGAAAGGAGGAAACACATCACTCAGGAATTGGACAAGTACAGGTCCTGAAAGGACCGTAGTGGTTTGACTCAGGGTTTCTCGACGTCTGGCCTCCGACGTCTTCGTGTCTGTCCAGCCTGTGACATGCAGATTCAGAGTCCTTGCCACGTGCATTTTGCCCTCCTTTCCTTTCTCTTATTCTCCGTTCCTTTTGCATCAATTACAAGTTATCAAAGTATGAAAGAGATTAGCAAAAGTGATGATGTGCTTGAAAGGGAAGGAAAGGGGGGGCATTGGAAAACATAATGTGTTTTATAATTGAATTGGTTAAATAAATACCCTCCACGCTGAACCTGATTGCCCCCTCAGCCCACAGAGACAGCCCTTGGTTCGTGAATATACTACATGTATATCTTTTTCTTTTTTCTTTTTTTTTTACATATATATTTTTCTGACATCCACCAATACTACCTGCACATGATCTAGATTAGAGAGATATTTTTTATAAAGCCTTGTTCATTGAAAGTGCCTCGAGGAGAAGGTAGGTGTGACAGCAGCACAGCCGGCTAGGTAGGGACCGTAGTTCCAATTTGTTTGCTCCTGGGAACAAAGGGGACAGAGAGGGGACCCTTGAGTGGACAGTGCTCCCTTCCTATGGGCTGCTACGTAGTGGCCCACACAGGAGCCCTGTTTGACCTCGGCTTAGGCCTCCTCACTCTCCCAGCCTGTCTCCCTCCAGGTTGGCCCTGAACTCCTCATCAACATCCCTTGACACTGTCCAGCCAGGTGTGGTGGCACACACCGTGATCCCAGCAGTTGGGAGGCTAAAGCAGGAGGATTTCGAGTTCAAGGCCAGCTGGGCTACACATAGTGGCTTCGAAGCCAGCATGAACTGCATAGCAGACCCTTATCTCAGAAAACAGAAACTAAATAGAGAAAATCACAATAAGCTGTCCATCTTCCTTTCCTCCCGAAGACTTGCTTCTGGTGAGGATAATGTATCAAACCCTGTGGATGCTCAAGTCTTACATGGAATGATCTAGCGTTGCACACAGCGTCCCTTTCCTATCCTTTAAGTCATCTCTAAGCTATTTGCAGTTCCTAGTAGACTGTAAGTGCATGTAGTTGACTGTCATGGTTGGGGTTTTTGCAAGGGGGAGCAGTTTCATACAAGACATGTAGTTTATAGATTTTCTGATAGTCACCCAAAGAATCACATGCAAAGAGAGTGCAGGAAATCTGTCCCCGCACTGAAGACCAAAGACTCCAGCTGAGGCCCTGGACCCTGATGTCCTGCGTGAGTCCAGCTGAAGACCTAAGAGCTCGTAAGGATGCCTCCCACAAGTCCAGCTGGAGGCCCGGAGCCCAGGACAATGCTGCATGCAGGCCCGCTTCATGGATCTTCTCTGCGAAGGCCTAAAGGCCGGTGGTGGAAGCTAGGAACTTTGTGTCAGCAGGCTGAGAAGTCTGCATCAGAGCCAGGAAGCGGTGCTCCAAGTAAACACCAGAGGCCCCCCAGATGTACTGCTGCCATCCCCAGCAACAGTGAGGTCCCGAGCTCCTGCAGCAGTGAGGAAAGCTGAGTTCCCATCAGGAAAGCCAATGGGACCAGCTTCTCCAGGAGGCTGAGCAGGGCACCAGCTTCGCCTCTGGAGCCTGGAAGTGATGCTCAGATGAGGGCCAGAACTCCCCCAGTGTGAACCACAGCATTCTCAGTGACAGCAGGGTGCCGAGCTTCCACTCTGAGCACAGCCAAGTTCACCAAGAAACCAGCAGGACAAGCTCCGCCAAGAGGACCGGCAGCTCCTGACGGATTCTCACAGCACCCACCGGCTTTCCTCGCAGCCTCCCAGTTGCTTCTCCAGTCCTGCCTCTTAGGTTGCTGGCCAAAAGCCTCAGGCGAGCCTGCCACCCACAGCCCCAGGCTAGGTCAGTTCCCCTGGGTGTGACAAGCTGGCCACCAGCAGGCAGTCCACCACACTCATGTACTGTATCATGGAGAAAATAACACAGAAACAAAGCCGACCACTTTGGTGTAGAGGCGGCCATTGCGGGCCCCACTGTGTGAGCACCGAGAAACTGAAGCCCTGCAGGCAGGGGAGGCTGCCGCAGACTAACTCTGCATCCCACTCATCCCAGTAGTCTCAGTACTGTGCTTGCCACAGGGCAAATTCATTTTATTTGGAGAGTTGTGTTTTAATGTTTTGTAAATATTTAGTATCTGTTTGGTTGAGCCTTTGGGCGTGGAACTGACAGATAAGGAGAGTTTACTGCACTTTGTTACCCCATTTTCCAGATGGGAAGCCTGAGGCACAACCTTGAAGTAACTTGCCCAAGGCTACTCAGCTGTGCAGGGGGGCGAGGAGAGGTGGGGCTCAAGTCTCTAGGCGGCACCAGGCCACCTGACATCCACCTGCTCTGTGCCACCTGTCTCTGACTGCGCTGACCTGCATCTGCTCATGCACATGCTCCCCTCCTGTCCTGTCACCACACTGAGGCCTTCTTTAAAATACAATCCTGGGGCCAGGGAGACAGCTCAGTGGCCTAAGTGCCTGCCTGGCAAGCGTAAGGACCTGAGTTTGATCAGTGCCGAAAAAAACCTGACCTAACCTCTAACATTGATTACCCTTCAGTCCTCTGTGTGACTTTGGAAAAAATCCATAGTCTCCAGGCTGGGCCACCACCCCAAGAGGCCTCTCCCCATCCACAGTATGGTGCCAGCCTTGTAGATGCCCTGTGGTGACGGGGCACCCTTCCCTCTGGACTTCAGTAGCATCTGTGCCCCCCTTGCCATGGCTGTGTCTTATCACCTTCATTGTTCGGCGGCAGTCCATCTAGCACCCTGACTCCTTTTCTCAATAACTGATGACTTTTCTACTTTTGCTGTCCTCTTCGTAACCACTCTGTCAGTAGGTGCTAATCTGCCGATAGAAGACAGCCTGCGATTGAGGAAGTACTCCTCTTCGAGCCCTTTTTCTTATTTAATTTGAAAGTTCATCATTGTCAAGTGAAGCAGATTCTGTGATTCTGTTCTTACATAAGAAAAGCCAAAAATGTAGACGCGGAAGAGACCTCTAGCACATGGGAACATGAAGCCTAAAGTTGTGCTCAGCACAAGTACCGTGACCCAAGGAATCCAAGACAGTGTCCTGGCGGGCAGTTTTTCCTGTGTTGTACAAGTTTTGAGAGCTGACACCTTTGGGAATGAATAGTTCTTCTGGAGTCTCATGAACTCCAAAGGTACATTGGCTCCTTTTGTTGTTTACCTTCCAAAGAATGGTAGTTAGACATCTCCCAGTTTATCAAATCCAAAATGTGTTCATACATAAGAAAGCTAAGATATTGAAGCATGAGGTGACTTCTACTTGAATTCGTCAGCTCTTTAAAGCGCCGTCACCCCGTTCTCTGCCATGACACGTATCCACTCCATATACTTAGAAACTTGGGTGGGAGCGTTTAGGTCCCACTGCCTTTGCTGCCACTCTGGTGGCTTTCTGAATTCCGTAATTCTCTTGTGAGTACCAGAAGCACCAGAGGACCAAACCTGGTCTATGGCATTTTACAGCACTGAAGTGTAGTCCAGAGCTATGTCCCCTACATTCTGTGCTACTCCACATGTAGGATTTGCTTGGGAGCAGTACTGAGCTCCATTCCCACGGTAGTCTGCAGAGGGGTCCCTCCCCCCTGGACCAGGGAAGACTCCCCACCATCTGCTGGCCCCACAGCCACAGGGAGGCACACCTGTCCTGGATTACAGTGGGATGGGCGTTTTTGCCAGTCAAGTGCAAGGAGCGTCATTTTGTACCTCTCACCACTTTAGGCTTGCAAACTTCTCCCAGTATCATATATCAGCTGGGGTCCTGGTCTTTGCTTCACCGCCCCTCTGAGCAGCTGGTAAAACCCTGAAATGGCTATTGGGTGCCTAAACAGCCCTGGATTCCTACTTGATTAAGAGACCAAGAAGCTGCCCAGCCCCCTCAGTGCTGCAGGCTTTGGGTTCTTACAGGGTGCTGTCCAGCTCGGGCATGGCTTCCTCTTTGTCCCCATGGTACACGAAGGGGAGGGCATCATTTGGAATCTACTCAGGAATGCAGAATTCGGGCTCCTCTCACATCTGCTGGTCAGACTTTGCATTTTCAGATCTCCTGCCACGGGCCAGCATGTCAGAGTTTGAGAAGACCACTAGAGCAAGTGGCAAGAGATGTCACACCTTCCCTCTGATAGGTTACGGCCCTAGGATGGACTGCTGAATCTTTATGATGGTCATCTACTATGGCTGAAGCACTTAAAACAACAGCTTATCAGCCCAGAGACCACCTCCAGGCTTCTTCTCCAACCAGCCCAGGGTGCAATTTCCTTTCACCTTTCCCGCCACCTCAGGGAAGGCTCCAGTCAGCTCCTTGTATGTCACTAAACCTGCCCCCAAACTCCGGCCCTAGGAAAAGTCCACAAAGTCTCAGGCTCTCTGCCTCAGGTCAGAGGATGTCCCCGCCCCTAGATCCTCTCCATGTGTTTACAATTAATAAAGGCCTCCCCTCCCCCACTTCTGCTTCTCTGCCACCTCTGAAACCTATCACCCTCGTCCTTGTGCCCCCTGTTCCCCAGTTAGCTCTAGGTCACAGAAGCCCTCCCACTCAGACAACGACTCCTCCCACGTGACGTGAGGCCCTCGTGCCCCAACACCCAGCAAGCCCTCTGGCGTTCACATCTGCCCGCTACAGCAAGCTCTCTTGTACCTTGGCCCCTACCATATTTCTTTACTGCTTCTTACTCTTCCAGGACCTTTTCAGTGGACATTTACTGGGGTGAAAGATAGCCAGAGTGGTTCAGGAGTGGCATTCACCCCCTCGGGTTCCTGTTCTGCATCGTAAGCTGCACTTCAGGGCCCAAGCAGGGCTGTGTCGAGGTGCAGGTCAGCGCCACGATGTTTGCTTGGTGTGCACAGACCTGGAGTTTATCCCCGGCACTAAAAGCAGGGTTCTAGCATTCGTTTTGCTAGTGAAACCTTAAGAGACCAAAATCAAATTTTCCTCCTCTGAAACATAACAAAGTCCCTTCTGGCCAGCACTAAGCTGGACCCTCCTGTCAGGGCCTGCAGCAGTATCAGGGGAGCCGCAGAGTTGGGAACTCAGCCTCCACGGTCACCTTGTTCCTCTGAGTTAGCTCCGGGATGGTCTATGCATCCGCTAGTCTTGCTGGTATACAGGGTCTCCACCGAGGCCCTGCTACACTGCAAAGCCTGCGCTGCAGAACTCGGGCTGCTTCTCCCAGCTGTGGAGCCATCTTCTCTCCAGCACTGTTCCCTCACTGTAGGTAGGAGTCCAGCATCTACGAAGCAGTAAGAGAAAGAGCGACCTAAGGCGCCTTCCTTGCTTTTGAAATAGGTTTAGTCTGTTGGCTAAAACAGATTGAAAACCTTTAATGTACTAATTGTTATCCTCTGTCACCAAACATTTCTTCTTGTTTTTAAGTCTCTCAATATGATGTTGTTGTTGTTAATCTTGTTTGCACTGTGATAGTAAAAGTTATTGGGATTAGAAGTGGCAGCAGAAGAAAGGAAAGGTTTGAAGACAGGAAATGAAGTGTGAAGTGGTTACAAATAATTGCTATTTTGATGTAACCCTTTCACACTACTTTGTGTGTGGGAGGAGGGTACAGGACGACTTGGAGGTGCTATCTCGGGGTGTCAGTCTCATGAATAAAAGAAACAGTGTAAAAAGGCATTTTCTGGCCAATATTTTGAGAAGCTAAACTGGCGTTCCTCAATCTTGTGAGTTGAGAGCAATGATTTTTTTTGTTTTGTTTTGTTTTGTTCTGTTGTGTTTTGCTTTGCTTTATGAGGGAGACCAAAACACACCTGAACCTGGAAATAAGAATTGAGGAAAGCCAGGTGGTAGTGGTGACCTTGGGGCCTCTGGTCCCAGTGTGATGACTGGATGAGAAGGCGGTGAGGAGCAGGGCATGGGCAGTGAGTAGGTGCGTACCAGTGCGCAGCACCTCCTAGCTATAGTGGCTTGTCACCCAGGGCATTCCCTGAGAAGAGCAGAAGCAGGTGCCAGTCATTTGCCAATAATCTAAGGAGCCATTTGAAAACTGGTGTAACTCCCACATCTTTGCTACTTAGAGGCCAAGGGTTTCAATGCAGGAAGGCATTACAAGAATCTCGTCCAACCAACAGTGCTCAGGATGTGAGCTCTGTTTCCTGCTACCCTCTGGGCCATCTCTGCCTGCCCTGGAGGTTGGCTCTGGTCCTTAGGCACAAGACTGACAGGCAGAGATCCCTATCCTGTGTTTCACTCTGCCCTCAACCCTTCTGTCAGGGCCCCCTGTGCACAGGCACTTTGGAAAATGGAAGTAATCAGTAGCCATGGTACTATGGTGGGGACAGAAACGGGGCCCAGTTCTTCCTTCCGCATCCTACAGAGCCACAACTAATGCTCCTGTCATGGGTTGACGAGAAAGATAAAAGCCCAACAGATGGATATAATCATAGTTTTAACATGACATGGGAGCCTTCAAACTGAGAATCGTAAACCTAGAATAAATGGCTCATGTTGATGCTGGGATTATCTGAAGCACAGAAGTGCAAGGGGCAAAGGGTTTGACCCAGGCAGCTGTAGGTGGGGAAGGCCGACAGGACTTGTCTGTTCAGATGCTGCTTGGCCTCTCTGTGCAACACCCCTTCCTTCCTGACCTAAGGCAAGACCCCTTCCAGAATGAGGTCTTAGGACCCACAGTCAGGCAAGGTAGATCAAAGCCAGCCCTTACCCAGAACGATGGGAAGATTAGAGGAAAGGGTAGAGGTTCTGCCACTGCTCTAGGGAAAAGGAATTTTGATTTCTGTGAGCTTCTTGGAGAGAGAAATTCTAGTTTCTAGGGTTTATCTTGGGAAATGGAAGGTAAGAGGATGATAAAAAGAAGATCTGGGGGAAAATTGCTCCTGAGACTTGGGCTCTGGGGTATCATGTTCTGAGCCCCACCAGGAACTCCTTCTTAGAAGCATGGCCCCTCAGAGGTGGACCAGGGCCTTTGATGAGCTAACACAGATTGCAAATGAATTGGGAGTTCCCTTCTGCAGTGTCATCCAAAACATGGAAAGGGAACAATCTCACGTAATCTGCATGGGAGGAGGTAGTTTTCTTAAGCTAGATTGAGATTTCAAAGCAGAAATGCAGTTTTTAATCTTCATTTTCTTACTAGAGAGCAGATAGTTTTATAGTAAGGTCGCCTTATATATTTTGTAAATCGGTTACTTTGGATATGAGTTGAACACATAGCTTTCTTAATATTCCTAGCAATAACCCAAACTACGGATAAGGTCATTAGCCAGTTACTTTGGAGTGTGGGATGTGCTGATAACGGAGCACTGTCCGCAGCAACAGAAATGAGAGTGGCTCGTGGATAAATGTTACTTTTATTGTGCAGGAAGAAGAAAAACATTCGGTTATTTGGGTGTATTAATAAATCTCAAAGTATGGTAGTTTTTGTTTGGTTGGTTTTGACAGTCCAACTTTTTGAAAGGTCATGCACGTCCATGAAGAGTTGAAGTCTCACACAGTTCTGCATGCCATAAACTAGCACATGCAAGAGCTATGAACGACCTTAAGATTGTGGTCCTAACACTCTGGGAAACCTGGGAATACATACACCGCAGAGGAAGTTTTAATGGCTTACCTGAAAGTATTTCTAGTTTTCTTAATACTGAAACATAAGCTAGCATTTAATGCATGAATTTCATGGGCATCCTTGCTTTCACGAGAGTGCCTTTACCTGTCCGGGTTGGCACAGGTAAGCCAAGCCGAGCATGCTGCCCTTTCCCCTGCTCTGTGTTGTTGGGTTCCTTGCCAGTCAGTTCAGGTTCTGAAGCCTTAGGTAGTCACTGTTTCAGGAGGTGATACTGACAGATCGGTCAGAGTCCCAAGGTGTGCTTCACTGCAGAGGGGACAGCCTAAGTCACCCACGTTGGCCCCTACAGCCCCAAGTGAGTCCTGACAGGTCCTTTGCCATCCTGCGCCCACCTCCGGCCTGCTCGTGGCTCCCAGCTTCCGCCCTAGCGGTGCCAGCCAGGGTGTGCAGGGAGCGGTTCTCCCCAGCGGGAGGCAGGCAGCTGGCAGGGAGCGCGTGGGAAACCCCGGCCCCTTCCTCCTGCGCATCCCGCATCCGGCCCGCGCGGTTAACCGGGAGCGGCCTCCCGCGGGCGGAGGCGGGGCGCGCTGCGGGCTCCTCCGAGCGGAGCCGTGATGTCACCCGCCCCTCCTAACCCCGGTTGGTTGTTTTGTGTTTCAGCTCTGCCTGCAGTGGAACACAAAGACCTGGAGGAGAAAGGAGCCGGCGAGGCCGCCTGGAAGCAGCTCGTGGCCTTTGTGCGCAGCGCCGCCGCCGCCGCCGCGCCCGCGGGAGACGAGAGCGGGGTCCGAGCCGGCGCCGCGATGGGCCGCCGCTGACGGCGCCGGGCCGCGCCCGCGCCCGAGTTCATGTGCCTGCCCGGGCCGGCGGGGGGCGCCCAGCCGAGCTGCCACCACGGCCGCCGGGGAGAGGCCGCGCGCCATGCCCACCGAGGCGCTGCCCGCGGGCGGCATGGTGAAGCCCGTCAGCCCCGCGGGCACCTTCACGTCGGCCGTGCCGCTGCGCATCCTCAACAAGGGCCCCGACTACTTCCGCCGGCAGGCGGAGCCCAACCCCAAGCGGCTGAGCGCTGTGGAGCGGCTGGAGGCCGACAAGGCCAAGTATGTGAAGAGCCAGGAGGTGATCAACGCCAAGCAGGAGCCGGTGAAGCCCGCCGTGCTGGCGCGCGCGCCCGCGGGCCCCGGCGCCCGGCGCGCGCTCGGCAGCCCCACGCTGCGCGCGCTCGGCGGCCACGGCCACGCGCGGACGGACGGCGGCGCGCAGCGCGAGAGCCTCAAGCTCGAGATCCTGAAGAACATCCTCAACAGCTCGGAGGGCGCGGGCGCGAGCGCGGCGCTCAAGCACGGCCCGCGGAACTGGCCGCCGCCGCCGCGGCCCGACGGCCCCGACCCGCACCGCCTCTCGCTGGCCGAGCCCGGCGCCCCCGAGGGCGGCTCGCACGTGGGCCGCCGGCGGCGGGAGCCCGCGGAGCCCGCGCTGCACGTGTCGCACAGCTCCTCGGACGTGCGCAGGCCGGGCGGCGCCAGGGCCCTGCGCGCGCTGCCCGGGCCCAGCTCAGCGCCGCCGCTGCCGCCCAAGCCCCGGGGCCCGGCCGCCCGGTCGCCCGGGGAGGCGGCCGACGCCGGGGAGCCGGTGGGGAGCGGCGGGGGCGCGGGCCGCAGACCCTCGCTGCAGCGCTCTAAGTCGGACTTGAGCGACAGGTACTTCCGGGTGGACGCGGATGTGGAGCGCTTCTTCAACTACTGCGGCCTGGACCCCGAGGAGCTGGAGAACCTGGGCATGGAGAACTTCGCCAGGGCCAACTCCGACATCATCTCCCTCAACTTCCGCAGCGCCAGCATGATCAGCTCGGACTGCGAGCAGTCGCAGGACAGCAACAGCGACCTGAGGAACGACGACAGTGCCAACGACCGGGTGCCCTATGGCATCTCTGCCATCGAGAGGAACGCCAGGATCATCAAGTGGCTGTACAGCATCAAGCAGGCCAGGGAGTCGCAGAAAGTGTCCCACGTGTGACCCGCGAGGCAGGGCTGCAGTGCGGGCCAGGTGGCCCCAAGCACCGCTCTTCTCCGCCCTACGTGTTGCCTGTTGTGCAGTTTCCAAGTTGCATGCCCGGCCTGGCCTCCTCGCTTCGCCGCCCCGAGCCCAGCGAACACTCACGGCCCCTGGATCGGGCCAGAATCCAAGGGGCGTCGCGCGCGCACGCGCTTAGCAGAACTGTACGCGGAAGGTGGTGTACGGTTTCTTCAATATTTATGTGGTTCTCGTGTTTTTATATCCCACGCTGATGTGTCCTAATTGAAAGTTTTGTCAACTGGCCTTTACATTGAGAGCAGAATCTTGAAATAAAATCACTTTGCCTACTTGTGAGAGCCTAACGATGGGGCAGGTTTTGGGAGACTGCCACCAGACAGTAAGTGACCGAATGTGGAACCCACCAGGGTTCTCAGTGGAATGCAAGGGTGAGTCCAATGGGAGTTGTTCTCGTTATGTGTTGAAATTTGTTGTGACGCCGCGGCGCAGCCGTGCGGCGCTTTGTGTCCAGTTCGCTGTCGATGGTTCTGTGTAACGCTGAGCTCAAGGAAAGACAATCAGATACAACAGAGGATCATTAAATCTGAGAGTGGAAGTGTTTTGGGGTTGTGGTGGTGTTCAGATTAGGTAGGGTAATTCAGAAAGTCCTGCTAGATATTTACATTTGGGCAAAAGTGAACACTGAAAAGCTGAAATTAAGTAACTTTTTATTTTTCTTTAAAAGGTGTTTTGTGGGGGCTTATTGCTTATTTTTGTCCCCCTGGCTTTATTGTTTTGGTTTTGGTCAAGAACTACTAATTTGTGCTGTCTTCCTCTGTTGTGGTTTTATGTGGGGGAGGCAGTGGGGCGTGCCCAGGTTTCAGCGGTGTGAAGACATGAACACAAATAGTAGCCATATCAGCCGTGGGAACGCCCTTGGTGGCGGGTACGTGGGCATCGTGGTTCTGAGGACCTGCCTGCGTTCTTCTCTTGAGCGGTGACTCTGCTGTTACACCTCCAGGAAACCGTAGACCACCCCGCGTTAGCTCTGCCCGCTGAGCTCTCCGGCTCTGCCCACCGCCCTCTTTTCTCCCAGTAACTCGTCCTGCAGGTGGTGTCCAGGCCCGGCGGCAGGAGGTGGGGAGGGCCCCGCACAGTGGTCTGGTTCTTGGCTCTTGTCAAGTTCTCTGTAGCACCACCTTGGACTGTCAACTACTAGGAAACTTTTTATGGTGTAAATGCTGTAAGACTTTGTACATACTTCGGTTGTTATTAAATCTTTAAGAAAAAAGAAATAATTATGCTAATAAATAGCTCTGAAGCAGGCACCAGCAGTGGCAGTTTCTTTGTTCTTTGTTACCCTCTGTGAAAGTTTGACCTAGGACTTGGCAAGAAGCGTACTCCTACAGAAACGTTAAGTTGCTTTTCATCGTATCTGTTATTGGGAGCAGCAGTTGCTGAAATAGCCGGGGTTTCTAACA
>PVKN010009108.1:0-24202 GCA_004027915.1 Capromys pilorides
TTTTTTTTTTTTTTTTTTTTTTTTTTTTTTTTTTTTTTTTTTTTTTTTTTTTCCTTTTGTTTTTTTTTTTTTTTTTTTTTTTTTTTTTTTTTTTTTTTTTTTTTTTTTTTTTTTTTTTTGCGGAACTGGGGATTGAACTCAGGCCCTTGAACTTGCCAGGCAAGCACTTATTCTACTGAGCTATCTCCCCAGCCCTAGAATGGGTTTTTTAAATCAATAGTTTTCACAGTGCTTGGTCCCAGGGCTCTGTTATACTCACAGGAATTATTGAGGACCCCAGAGACCTTTTTGTTTTGGGTATGTGTGGGGAATTGTTTTGATTTTTTTGAGATAGCATCTTGCTATGTAGGCCAGGCTGGCCTTGAACTCGTGCAATCCCCTGCCTCAGCCTCTTGAGTGCTGGATTTCAGGTGTGCACTACCATGCCCACCTGTTTTGTAGATTAGATCTACCACTATTTAGGATATTACAAACTTAAAATTTTAAAAACTTAAACAAAAGAAAACACGAGCAGGTGTTCCATTAGGCATCAGATTGATTAATTGATGAGTGAGAACTGATAATAATAAAAAAAATGTTGATTTTCCAGTGATCACAGTGATAAAAGTCTCAGAGTTCTCATAGAAAGAAGAGGGAAATTATGGGATTCCCTCGTTTGTTTATTTTCAGCATGGAAAGTCATTCTTCTGGTGAAAAAAACTGTTCCTGCAGCCCTGGGGATTGGCATTGTTCTGGCTGGAGTTGGCATTTGGGCCTGGAGAAGAAGACCTCGAGGTAAAGCTATGTGGAAGGGGGCTAGGGGGCTCCTTCAGAGTTTTATTTTCTGCCTCTGCCTCTCTGAGATCTTTTTACAAGTGGGTCACTGCAAAAGGACCTGGAACAATTCTCCCACCCTAGAAGGAACACATACTATGGGTAATGCTCCCACAGAGACTAGTCTGTCTTTATAGGCAGAAGATGCTGTGACCTTGAGCTGTGTTTTTCTTAACTGTATCCTTGCTGTCAGTCACCATTGACTTCTGAGGAAGTGTTGCCCTTTGTTTCAAGACTACAGTTAGTCTTTGCACTTTGACAGCCATTTTTCTGTCCCAATCACATAAAAATCTGACCTTCTCCATTCATTTTTCAAAATCAGAGTAGATACGTTTGGACAGTGGGACTTGGACTAAGGAGAAGCAGGAGCTACGTAGTCTCTTGATATTGTGGGGAAAATTCATTCATCAAATATGTATTAAATATTTAATTGTGTTCCAGGCATTGTACTGGTTGCTGGGAGATAGCAATGAGAAAGAAGGACATGAGCCCTGTTGACACAGAGCAGATGGTATAGTCGTGTAGGGTTATTGCCTGACTCTGACGTTACTAGTCATTCAAGTTGGTCATAGGTTGATTCATTCATTCATTCATTCATTCATTCATTCATTCATTCATTCAAGGTTGATCAGACATGGCTCATGGCTTGGAACCCATGGGCCAGGAGCTGTACTTTGCTTCATAGCCACAGACTTGAACTCAATTCACATGATAATGTACAAAAACACATTCCTACCTCCTCATTAAACCAACTTGTTAGGGCACAGCTCACTCGGGATCCTCTTCCTGTCTCTCTCTTGGACAGGAGCTTTCTTTCCCCCAATACATCTATTTTGATCATTAAAAAAACTCCTTTATAGGAAATCAACTTAGAGTTAGTGGGTCATTAATGTTTTCTTTATGAGTGAAGTACAGCACTAATCTCAATCTAGTAAATGATAGCTGCTAAAGAAAAACTATTTTACACTTACCTACATCTCTCTGGAAAGACACAGATGGAGTTCCTGCTTTTATTTTGTGGAGTTTGTGGATTTGAGTTGAAATTTGCCAAAACCAAGAGAATCTAGACAGCTAAAACTGTCAATCCTTGCTGCATGGGTTTTGCTAAACATTCGGCACTTTATTTTCTTTATTTATTGGATATAAGGTCTCAGTATACAGCTTAAATTCATAGTGATCCTCCTATGTAAGCCTCCCAAGCAGTGGGATTATAGGCATGTGCCACCACACCCAGTTTTGGGGCCTGCTCTGTGTGCCCAGGATTCTGGGTCCAGCCCAGCATGCTGTAATGGGGATTGAACTCACATCCTTGTGCTTGCCAGGCAGGCACTTAGACTGCCAAGCTATCTCCCCAGCCCTGTATTTTATTCTTGAGCTGTGAGGATATTTACATTTGTCTGATTTAAAAAATCTCTTTTCTTTCAGAGAAAAATGGAGTTATCTACCATCCTACATCAGATCAATGATTATAATTCTTCCCAGAAACCATAGTGTGTTTATTGGTCAGCCTTCCCATTGCTAGAACAAAAGAAAGGAGCACAAGTTTATTTTAGCTTACAGTTTCAGTCTGTGGTTGGCATGCTTCAGGGCAGAGACAGCATGGCAAAAGGCTTGGCACAGGGAAGATGTTTGACTCACGGCATTTGGGAAGCAGAGAGCAAGGGGCCAGATGGTAGATATGGTCCCCATGATCACACCCTCATGACCCGCTCCAATGTAGCAAAAGTGTGCTTCCTTAATCTCCTAAGTATCTCTCAACCAATCAAGATTCACTATCACATATAGTTTCCTCTGTCTCTCATGCACTTAAGACCAATAATTGAAGCTCCTGACCATGCCCACAACATGCTTGGGTATTGTGGGACTGCGCATGTATGGCAGAAATATAGAAACCACTAAAGTTTCTTTGTTATTTTGACCATCAGCTTCAGGCCCTTTTGATGGGCTTCTTTATCATATTTGGTTTTAAATACAGCTTGTCTTATGACACAAAGATTCCCTACATCCTGTTTGTCAGTGATGATTTATGAGTCGATTAGGGAATTGCAGTGTAGCATCTTCTTGGACACTGAGTAAAGAGACCTTCAAACCTCATACAATGGCCTCCCTCGTTCATCTCCTTTCTTGAGAATACTTACTACACCAGAGGCTTTGAATATCATGGGTACTATGATTGTGACTGTATGGACAGGATTAGACCACCCATGAGAGAAGCCAACAAGTTTGTTCAACCGTCTGTTGATGTCTTGATCATTTTGCACATATTCAGGTTGAGGAGAAAGCAAAAGTGGCCTGTTTGTCATGGTGATGCTGTCTGATAGCTTGGAATATTGGAAGTATGCCTCATAGGTATCAAACATACTGTCACATCCAATGAAACTATGCAGACCTAGACCAGACTGTAATATTCAAATGTAAATATGATAATATACACCAGATATGGTGATGCATGCTTGTAATCCCAGGATTCTGAGAGGCTAAGGCAAGAGGATTACAAATACAAAGGAGGCCCTGCCTGAAAATAAAAAAACTGAAGAAGTCTGGGGATGTGGCTCAGGGTGAAGGCCCTGTGTTCAATCCCTATCACCTCCCCTCCTCCTCCCCACTACCACATACAAAATAGTGTTTATGTCTCAAAAGAAGATTAAATTCGGTATGGGTGTGGGTATGGGTGTGAGTGGGTGGCTGTGTGTGTTGGGGATGGAATTCAGGCCCCAGGCATGCTAGGCAAACTCTTTATCACTGAGCTATAGCCCCATCCCAGGAAAGTTCAATCCTAATTTCTGTCTTTCCTATACTGTCTTATTATAGGTAGGTTCAGTTTACACACATGTTTTCTGTCACATATCCACTGGGAATAAATAACAATCACATTCAAGTATTAACGTCCCACCACGCCTCCTTACCTCCCAAGCCCTAGAAGTCCCCACCTCCTATCTTACTGTTCACAGCTACTCATCCAAGAGCTGTCAGTCGCACACTGATCTGTCCTGTCTTGCTGGCCTTCCTGACAGCACATGTCAAGCTTGACACTTACTGTAGTGTCCCCAGTTTTGACAGCTGGCTTTGAGTGCAGAACTCAGGCTTGACCCCTGCTTGCCCTTGACTTCAACTGTGATTTTATTCATCACATCCACACGTCAAAGCCCTGTCAGTGTGCAAGCCTCCAAGAACCCACCTGCCGGGCTCACTCCTTGCTCCACTGTCCCCAGCTAATTCCATGGATTCAGCCCCACTGTTTGTCTCTTTTCCAGCGCATATTGGGTTGCATAGGAACACAATGGTGTTTGGGCTGATTTTAGGGTTTCCAGGGACAATTTCTTTCTTTTTGTTTTTTGAGACAGGGTCTCACTATGCAGTTCAGGCTGGCCTTGAGCTCACTTTTGTAGCCGAGGCTGATCTTGAACCCGCACCGATTCTCCTGGCTCAGCTTCCCAGGCATTACAGGCATGTACCACCATGCCTGGCTCCAGGCACAATTTCTATAATTTCTTTTAAACTGTGTGGCACTGTGAAAAAATGTATGCAGTTTATTTCTGGAATGATGTCTTATGACAATTAGAATATTTGGGATGTAATGTATTTTCTTCTTCTTTTTTTTTTTTTTTTAAGTCTTTTTGATACAGGGTCTTACTATACAGTTCAGGCTGGTCTCGAACTCACTTTGTAGCCCAGGTTGGTCTCAAACTCATATTATCCTCCTGCCTCAGCCTCCCATGTGCTGAGATTACAGGCATGCACCACCACACCTAGGCTATAATACATTTATGGATGGGTACTTAAAATGACACAGTGATATGGCTTTATATGTCTTGACCCCCAACTACATGGTATTCTCTTCAAAGGTGTGGTGGCCTCTTTGAGGTCCCAGGGCCTTGACTGATTCCCAAATGGATGAAGAGGAGGAGGCAAAATGATAGATGAGATGTGATAAAGAAATATGGTGAATGCCAATTTTTTAAAAAGAAATTACTACTGTTAAAAACACATGGCCATAACCTCCTCCAAAATATCCCTCCCCCCCTTGCTTTGGGTGCGCTTATTCCCTCATTCTTCCAAATTTCCAGAGCAGCTCTGGAAGTCCTCTTTTGTGAGTGTCTTCAGTTGTGCTATCATGACTGCCTTGATGTTCTGCATAGATTTTAGATGTTTACCTCAAGTGGCTGTGATGGTGCATGCCCATAATCCCAGCACTTGGGAGGCTGAGGCAGTAGGATTGCTGTGACTTCGAGGCCAGTCTAGGCTACAAAATGAGTTCAAGACCAGCCTGAACTGCACAGAGAATCCCCGTTTCAAAAAAAGTTTACCTTTCATGGTCATTTTGATTTGGGGGAACAACCAGAAGTTACTTGGTGCTCAATCCAGTTAATAAGGTGGTCTAGGATATTTCACTTTTTATTTGAAAAAAATTGCTGTAAAATTTATCATGGGTGGATGTTAAAAAAATTGTTAAATTAAAAAGTTGTTATAGTAAAACATTGTTGAACTGGCAAGATAGCTCAGCGGCCTAAAGCGCCTGCTTAGGCAAGCTGAGGCAACCACAGGGACCACAGTTCCACCCCTGGCACCACATGCTGTGCCAGCCCCACCTCCAAGGCAGGCTGAGCTGGCCATAATGTAAATAAAGTTAAAAAAAAAAAAAAAAGTTTAAAGGGGCCTGCGAGATGGTTCAGTGGTCTAAAGCGCCTGCTTAGGAAAGCTCAGGCAGCTGCAGGGACTGCGGTTCGATTCCTGGCACCACATGCTGCGCCAGCCCCACCACCAGGGCAGGCTGAGCCAGCCATAAAATAAATAAATAAACAAAATAAATAAATAAATAAATAAAATAAAAAAAGTTTAAAAAAAGAGAAAGCAAGCCAGGCATGGTGGCACATGCCTGTAATCCTAGCACTTGGGAGGCTGAGTATGGTTAATCTTTTTTTTGGCGGGACCGGGGTCCGAACTCACAACCTTGCACTTGTCAGGCAGACACTTGTGCCATGGAGCTATCTTCTTGGCCCAGGAGGCTGAGGCAGGCGGATCGATGTGAGTTCGAGACCAGCCTGGGCTACAAAATATGAGCTCAAGGCCAGCCTGAACTACATAGTGAGACTCTGTCTCAAAAAGATAAAAAGAGAGAGAGAGGAGAGAGAGAGAGAGAGATAAAGCTACAGCAAAGATTGTACTTTGTTTAAAAAATATGATGTTTAGACCAGGTGTGGTGGCATATACCTGTAACCCAGCACTCAGGAGGCTGGGGCAGGCCAGCCTGGGCTTCATCACCAGTACCTGTCTCAAAGGACAAAAGAAAGAAGATGAAGGAGGAAGAAGAAGAAGAGGAGGAGAAAGAAGAGGAGGAGGAGGAGGAGAAAGAGGAGGAGGAAGAAGAAGAGGAAGAGGACCAAATCTTAAGTATGACAGGAGTAATTAGAAAAGAAAAACTATAGACATAGCAATTCTATTGTATATAATAGAAAGTAATAGTAGTGTTTAGGATTAGTTCAAAAGTGAGTTCAAGACCTGCATAGTGAGACCCTGTCTCAAAAAGACAAAAAAAAAAAGAAAAAGAAAAAGAAAAAAGACACATTGCTATTACTCCCCCTCAAAATACTCAAACCTCTCTCACTTTAAACACACTTATCCCAATGTATCTTTTACCGTAAGGACTATTTTTTAAAAATTTGAGCACTGTTTGTATTATTTTTTTCCACTGCCTCTCCTGTGCACTTGCAGCATTTCTGCTTCTTGTTGGAGGATTTTGTAATATAGAAAGTTGGATAGCAGTGATTTTTTTTGAAAATACCTAAAATTTAAGGCTGGGCTCTCACTCAGTGATAGAGCACTTGCCTAACATGTGGAATGCCCTGAGTTTGACCTTTGCAAAATAAACAACCTAAAGCTTTGAAGCTTCATTTTATTGTACGTGATTCAAAATTATATTATTTCTTAATATTTTTAATCTTGTTGCTTCACTAGTTCATGTTCGTTAATTACAGAGGCTCAGTAATCCAAAATGAAATAGTTCACAATACTTACACTCTGGCCCTGAGTATCTTTACTTTTGCATATTTTAGACTGAGAATATTTTACTTTTTTTATTATTTTATTTATTTATTTTTTTATATTATGGCTGGCTCAGCGACCCTCGAGGTGGGGCTGGCGTAGCATGTGGTACGGGGGATTGAACCGCGGTCTCTGCAGTTGCCTAAGCTTTCCTAAGCAGGCGCTTTAGACCGCTGAACCATCTTGCTGGCCCCAGATTGAGAATATTTTAGATGAGGAACCTGATCAATTTTTTTTTAAACTGTGCTACACTTATTACCGGTTTTCTCTTTAGTGTACACAGACCAAGATGGCAAATAGCAAGGCAGCAATCAGGGAAGAAAAGCCATTTAAAATGTGGAAGTCAAGCCATGTTTTCCTTGGCTATGTTCTGTGGCAGATTCCTGACCTCTCCTGTCACATCTGGCCACTTTTCTCTTCTTATCCCAACTATTTCCATATTCTGATACTTCCCTCATTTCCAAGGAAGTACTTGGTTTTTCTTCTTCTCTGTGTTTTGGCCTGTGAGAAGAGTGTTTTGGCCTTTGTGGCTGTGAGGAAAGGTTGTCCCCTAGAGAGGTCAGCTAGTCATTTTCTGACGGTGCCAGAGGATGGTCACACCTTATTTTGGTCACCATTACTTGGGGTCTTTGTCTTCACATGTGCAGATCAAATTCCCTGCAGGAAAGGATTGATGCAACAATTTAATTTCTTATAATAATTTCTTGATCTAAGAAAAATGAGCCAGAATCTATTTCAATGCATCTTGCAGCAGGATAGTCTATACGCAAGCAACTAAATCACAGTGCTTGGTGCCCTGGAATTGAAGCAGAGAGACATTTACTTTTCTGTTTTTTTTTTTTTTCATGGAGTTTGTTATTTTCTTCACATAAAATTTATTAGTTCATAGAAGGTTTTCCATGAAGGAGAAGGGATTTGCCAAAAGCCACATAGAGTGGGCAGCAGGCCTGGAAGGGAATACAGGTTGCCTGTCTCCAGCCCAGGTATTTTCTACTTGATAGCTTTGTCATTCTTAGAGGATGACTCGCAACTGCTCATTTTGAAATGACTTCATCACTTTAAAAAGTTTTTTTTTAATCTTTTCTTTGGTACAAGGTCTTGCTATACAGCTCAGACTTGTAGCTATTCTCCTGTGTCAGCCTCCCCAGTACTAGGATTACAAGCATGTGCCACCACACCCAGTTTTGGTGGCTGGCTCAGTGCAGGAGATCAACATGGGTCCTTGCACTTGCCAGACAGGTGCTTAGATCTTTCTTAGTTTCTATGTCAGGAAGTTGGATAGGGCTTGAGTAAGCAACACTGGCAGTGGTCTCTCATGGAGTTATGGCCAAGTGGTGACTAGAAGTTAAATGGTACAGGACTGGAGCAGCTGAGCACAGGAGGCAGGCACCTCTTCCCACCTGTCTCAGGCATTCTCCACGCACTTCTTCAGGGTGAGTTTCCTGAGATCAGGGCAGAAGTTCATAGAATTTTTATGATCTAGCCTTGAAGTCATGTAGCGCTACTTTGTCGTATTCTTAGCTTTTCAAGGAAATCCAAAAGTGCTGTTCAGTTTGAGAGGAAGGAGGTATAGTCTCAACACTGAGTGGAAAGATTGTCAAGGGTAAATTGTAAGAAGATGTGATGCAGGTGGGAGTTCCTGTCTGTCCAACAGAGTCCTGTAGAGCTTCTGATGCTACTTGCCTTGAATCTCAGTAAGGAAGTCAAGTTCTACCAGAAGGGAGATACTGATGCCTTCAGGTCAATTTAATATGAGCTCTGACCCCAGGACGTTAGGGTCCCCTGGATATAAAATTGTTAGAGACTATGTGGGACCCATCACTGAGGAAGAATCCCAACCTACAGCTGCAGGGGAGCACCCTGAGACTTTCACTTTGGCCTTCTTTTTGAACGAGTCCCCGTTTTGCTTCCCTACAACTGACATGTCTGAATGGAAAGACCACTCACTAAAGGTAAAAGCTATTGTGCATGAATGCCTATCATGTAGGAAGATATAAGCCACCCATGCATTCTATTAAATGGGATTTTGTTGAGTTTTGTTAGATTAAAATACTGAACCTGCCCATGTACTCTGCCTCTGGCTTATGAACCAAGCAAGGCCATGACCAGGGCTCCAACTAACTCATAAAGAACAGTTGTGAGTGCACTCAGGCTTGGCCAACGGAACACAGAGTGGACTTTGACCTGTTTGCTCTTTTGCTCTCTCAGTGGGGGAATCATTGTACAAGGCACAACCTTACATGTCAGGTCTAGTTAAACCATTGGAAAATAAATGGAAATTGACTGAGTACTAAAATGAATATTTAGAATAGAGGAGTAGTGGTGTGAAAAAAAAAAAAAGAAAAACAGGTCTATTCACCCAAAGTGATAAAACTAGAGCCCTGTGTAGAATTCCCAAGTTGTTAAAGGTTTCACATAATTCTATCAAGATGTTTGTTTATACAATCTATTTTTAATTTTTATGTAATATTACACAGCCTATTTTTATGATGCCTCGTGTGTAGTAGAAATTCAGTAAATACTTCTTGAATGAACCAGTACAATATTTTAATTAGCCAGTCTTAGTGTGTTGTTGCAAAAGAACAGTGTCATCTTCCAGCTGAAGTCATAAAATGAAAATATCCCAGGAGGATCACGTATCAGTCCAGGTATCCAGGGTGCATGGTCCATGGGCTCATCACAATTAAAAGGCTTCAGCAGAATTAACATCCTTTAACAAACTTTTGTCATTGCCTTATCTGTGAAATTTCTAACATACTAACTCCCACCACACATATATTAAAGAGAAGGACAGAATCCAGAGGTTCTTACATAAGGTGCTATTTTTCTTTTCTATTTTTCTTTCCTCCTCTGGTTCTGTGGATCAAAGCCAGGGCTTGTGTGTGTTACACAAACACTCTACCACTGAGCTCCACCCCCTAGCTCAAAGCCAAGATGGTAAGGAAAGGTGCTGATAAATGAGTTCTCAGCTATCTTGGGAGCCTAAATTTCTAATAATTTATCTATATTTGTTATTCTTAAGGCCAATAGAGTATTTCCTTCCTGTCCTCATCTAGGTATTTGGTTAATGTTCTTAAAATACAGATATTCTCAATGCTTAGCTAAGCTTTTAAGTTAAAAGTACTCATTCTTGGAGAATTGGCCCTGGATGCATTTTCCTCTCGCTACCTCCACTCCTATTTAATGTTAACTGACCTAAACAAGGGCTTCTGCATTTGTTCCTTGGAAGGAGCTCATGTGAGAGAAGGTTTTGGTGCTGAGTGGCAGCTGGATGGCTGGGTTGGCCAGGAGCCCCTGGCAAGGCCGGCCTCGGTCTGATGTAAGTGTGGTAGCAGCAGCCAGACTCTGAAGCAACACAGCAGGCCAGAGAGTGGGAACAACCGAGGAAAAATGTAGCTTCTGAGCAAACCACCTTGCCTGTGGAAAGTACAGTCAAGGAATAGGAGGCCACAGAACAAAATTGGAAACCACCAAAATGGAAGAGGAAGTGAAACCAAGGAAGGAATGAGGCATGCAGCTCACGCTAAGCCAATCTTTGCTCTTTTTTCCTTCTGGAGATATCAGAACACACCCTAAGTTTACCTGAACTTTATTTTTCTCCTGAGAGATACAATAATAGCATACATAGAGAATTCTGGAACCTTCTGAGGAGAAAATGCTTTAATAGGCTATAATACCAGGAAAATTTGAAGGACTGAAATAATAAAAACTAAAACATTTAGACTGCCATCAGCTGCTGAAATGCAACCCTCTCATGTACTATGAAACATCTAAAAGCATCCGCTCCTCTGCACTACTCAAAAAACTACAAATACACAATCTGCATAGTGCACAACAGGAAGTTGCCAAAGTAGACATAAGCTCCAGAGACTGAATACATGGGCTGCCTTCTACCTTACTTTAAAAAAAAAAAATGATGTTAGTCATTGATCCTGAGGATCCTGGAAAGGAAAAGCAAGCTGTAATCCAGTTTTGGCCTTTGCAACTGAAATTGAGATCCAATTTCAAGGACTTGTAAGCTGACCTGGCTTCCTAGACTTGAGTCAGTCTACAGAGGTCTTACAGGCTCAATGGTGAAATCTCCCAAACAAATTCCCATCACAAAGGATTATTAATTATGACACTGTATGCTGTATTTTCATTAAAGCCACAGTTTACCCATTTCTTATTAATAATTCATCTAAAATTATTGCTACTCAAATTAAGTCCTTATAGTCTTCCTTTGTTAACCATAGAACATGTGTTCTAGGAGGCCTGCAACTCCAGTGTCGGGTATACGGAAAATACTCAGTACCTACACAGCTCAACTAAATGAATTGCTATAACACCTACTAGGAGCCAGACTATAGAAGCAATAGAACCTGATGAAGTTTTGAAAACTGTAAAGTACAAAAATGACTCAGAGATAGGCCTATCCCCAACTCAAGCTCACGTCATAGCATATAATTTTAGAGAAAACAATCTAGAATGTGTTTCTATAAACAGTCCCTGGGTTTTGTGCTCACTGAAGAAAAATAAGAATCTGACAGTGAACTTTTGCAGTAACACTGACAAATCACGGGTGGATAAAATTTTATTGCACAATGAGAGGGCTTGCATATCCCCTTGTCATGTACTAAGGGGGAGCTAGACCAAAGCACCCCTTCCCTGCAACAGCCGGACTAGACTTCCAGGATGATGATGGTGATGGTGACGGTGGCGGTGAGGAGCACAGAGATGGGCTGCAGGAAAAGTTCTCATCCTCTGCTTTCCTTTTGCTTCTTCCAGCTGCTTGTTTTGCAGAAATATCTCCCTCAGGGCCAGCGAGATAGCCCAGTGGATTAAAGCATCTGCTTAGGTAGAGCACAGGGGCTGGGGTTTGATCCCCAGCATGCCATGCTGGGACTCCCCTCTGGGGGCATGCTGAGATGGCAATTGAGACTTGGAGTGGTGGCTCGCACCTGTAATCCCAGCGCTTGGGAGGCTGAAAACAGGAGGATCACTGAGTCCAATCTATGTAGTGAGGCCCTGTAGATCCTGTAGACCCTGTACCAAATACAAAAGAAGAAGAAGAAGGAGAGGAGGAAGAGGAGGAGGAAGGAAAGAAAGAAAGAAAGAAGGAAAGAAAGAAAGAAGAAAGATCTCCCTCGCTGAACTCCTAATACTTTCTGGTTCTGCCACTTAACTGGACTACTGGCAAATCTGTGTTATTCTCTAGCTGCTTCTATACAGCTTATTACACTTTGGGCTGTCAATCGCTAATGGATACATTTTGAACTCCATCCCCTTCATTTAATATCAGGCTGATCTTAAATTATTTAACTTCTTTGAACCTTAGTCTTATAAAAACAGGGATGAGGGGCCGGAGAGATGGTTCAGTGGTCTAAAGCGCCTGCTTAGGAGGGCTCAGGCAACTGCGGGGACTGCAGTTCGATCCCCGGCACCACATGCTGCGCCCGCGCCACCACCAGGGCAGGCTGAGCCAGCCACAAAAAAAAATGAATAAATAAAGAAACAAACAAACACAACAAGCAAACAAATAAATAAAATAAATAAAATTAAAAAAAAAAAAAAACAAAACAGGGAGAAAGATAACCTGTTCTCCCATTGCCTTGGGAGAACGTGTGTGTGTGTGTGTGTGTGTGTGCCTGTGTGTCAGGCACATTAGCATGTTACACAGGGCAGACTGGTTATTGACTGCTTCTATGACCAAAGCCCTTTATACATAATGCACTATCCCTATTTCTATTCCTCTTGATAACTTTGTTTATGGATATTATTGTTCCTGTGTTGCTGAAGTTCAGTTATATTTCTTGTCAAGTTTGAGTGATATCTCCAGAAAGTTCATACGTTGAAAGTTTGGTCAGCAGGGTGACAGCGTCAGGAGGTTTCATGGGCCCCTTAGCGGCTGGGGTTGGGTGGGAGGTTCTGAACCAATTGTGGGTCTGTCCTCGGAGTGGATTAAAAGTTCTGGTTAGCTCTTAGGAGAGGAGGTTATTCTAAAAATTTTAGCAGAGCATGGCGGCACACACCCATAATCCCAGCTACTTGGGACCTGTAGTTAAAAGTGCCAGTCTGAATTCATCCTCAGAAATTTAGTGAGACTATCTCAGAAAGAGAAAAGAAAGAAAATCAAGAGGGATGGAGCTCAGTGGAAGAAAAAAAAATAATAATAAGCTTGGCCTCACCCTACCTATCTGGGTTCTTGCTTGGCTATGTGATTCTTGTTCACATGGTTTCCCCAACACCAACCTTCCTCACCAGAGCAAGGCTAATGTCAGTACTGTGCCCTTGAATCTTGAGAACTAAATAAACCTATTTTCTTCAAAGGTAACTTGTCTCTGGTGTTTTGTTATAGTAAAAACAAGTGGACTAATGCACTACATAATAGCAATGGAGGCATAATTCAAATCCTTTTCTTCCTGCTCACAGCTTGTGCTCTTTGTAGCGTACCCCCTCCCCGCACACAGTAGGCACTCGATCAGTGCTTGACCAAAGCTGCAAGATATGGTTCATTTGGATTATGCTCCACAGTGAATCTTGGGAGCAGAGGAATTCAAGTACTTTTGCAATGAATCAGAAAATTAACAAAGCCTCTTGTAAATGTGTGCAAGTCTGTGTCTTTTTGCTCAGGATTTGACAATGGAACTTGAGTGCTGAACAAAGCCAGGAAGGCCAAGTAAAGTCGCCACATATTTCTTGGAAATGTCAATGTAGTACATGGATACGATTCACTGCCTATCAGCTCTTGGCAGATGGAGTCACTGGTGCACAGAGGAATGATTTAAAGCTTCTCACCTTGCACACAAACTCAGCTGGGGTGCTTGCGTGGATGTACAGATGTGCAAGATGTAGAGCCTGCTAGGCAACGTATAGCTCCATTATTTCCTTTAGCAAGAGGCATTCAGAGAGTAAAATGATTTGCCTAAAGAAACTCTGAAAACAATGTGCAAACCTTATGTCTTGATGTAAGTTATTTTCAGTCTCACGACTGAAATGTAAATTAAGACCACAATGAGGTATCACTACACATCTATAAAAGTTGCTGAGTTTTTTTTAAGTGACACTGTCACACAAATGTTAGAAACAACAAATATTTATGACATGCTTATTAGATATAAGATGGTATATGGGGGAGGTAGAGGTCAACATGTTCTTACCTTGAGCCATTTTATGGCCTAGTGAAGAAAAAAACATGCATACAGAAGATTGTGGAAATATATGCAAAAAATAAGGTGCAAGAAAATCCATGTGAGCCTGCCAGATGGCTCAGCCAACAGGGACTGGGGTTTGATTCCTGGTGTGCTATGCTCTCCCCATCCCCTGGGCGCACTGAGGGTGACTGAGACTGGCATGGTGGCACGTGTCTGTAATCCCAGCACTTGGGAGGCTGAAAACAGGAGGACCACTACGAGTCTGATCTGTGTAGTGAGACCCTGTAGACCCTGTACTAAATACATTAAAAAAGAAAAGAAAAATCCATAAGGTGTGCTGGGGATATGACTCAATGGTACAGTGCTAGAGTAGTACATACAAGGCCTTACCTAGGTTTGGTCCTCTGCAACACACACACACACACACACACACACACACACACACACACACACACACAATTCCAGGAGGATAAACTTGGACTTGAAGAACTGGCACAGAATTTTGAAGTAAAGATGGCACCTTAACTAGAGTCTCCTTCTTTCTAAGAGTCTGGCCATTGGTAGGTAGAGATGGGAGCATCACATCCTCTACTGGTTGCAGAGGCACTTCCAGTGCAGTTGGTGGTAGAGCTGGAGTGCTGCTTGGTGCTTACAGGACAGGATAGGAACTGTGACTATACCCAGACCGATTGCAGGTTTTTAGCAGGGAAGAATACCCTGCTCAGTATTTGGAGCACAAATTTACAACCTTATCTTTGCTTACTCTAAATGTTCCTGAACAAGAGTTTTTGAGCCAAGAATCTTAGCCTAAAATCCCAGTCAATATGACTTGATTTTATAAAACAGCTTCAGAAATGCTCAGGATACTAAGTGATACAGGTCTATAGAGAATAGCCTGCAGAATTAATGTGCTAATGAGGTACTAACACAGCTTTGCTCAGGATTAACACACTCAGGAGCCAACCAATTAACTGCCCTTTCTAATACCTCCCAGGTATTTTCTGTGTTGAGAACTTGGTAAAGCTGTGGTCTATGTAAATCTCAGTTCTTCTGTACTATTTGTTGTTTGTTTACTGCTGAGCTTGAAGAGTGGGGAGAATTGAATAAAAGAATAGCCTTTAAGTTACTGAGTGGCAAATCTCACACTGAGCTATCTTGTCATTAGGCTAAATATTGGTTATGCACCTGTGCAGTCATGCACATATTTGCTTAATACCATCCCAGACCTTCATGGACTCCTGCCCCAATGGGGCTAGAGCAGAAGCCAGGCTCTCTGGGCTCGAGTACTCTATTTTTCCTATTATGTTGGTGCTGACTTTCCTCTCTAATTAATACTCCTCACTGTGAAGAGTCCTTTTCAAAGTAAAAAAGAATATAAAAGCCTCTCTGAATCTAAACATTTAACAGTTGAGTCAGCCACAGATGCCTGAAAGGAGGAGCCTTTGGAAATATCACACCACATATACACTTCCATCCCTCTCTCCTTATGTTGAGTCCTTCCAAGGTCTCCAAAATATCCTTTCTTTGTATGAAGTTTTTTCTTCTTTAAGATGTTTCACAGAACAAGGCTAGAAAAGATAACAGCATAATATGCTTTATATTTGCATCATTATGTAATGCTTCTCCACTCTCTACCCCAGAAACCTCTTCCTCAAAAGAGAATAACTATCTTTTCTTCCTATCTTTCCTTTAATTAATATCTAATTAAAACATTAATTAAATAAACACATACCAAGTACAGCCTTGTGTGAACCATCTACAGCATTAAGGGCCAGGGAGGATTCATAGGTGCAAAGCCTATTAGAGCATCGAAGTTAACTATATTGGCTCTTTATTTTGCCTGTTGGAAGAAAGTTTGCCAATTGCATATTCTCTTTTCTGGACTATTTGGAGAATATGAATATTCTAGATGCCTTCTTACACAATGTGTTCATTCATCCACCCATCTATTCATTCATCTCCCTATGCATCCATCACTTCAGGAGCCCTTCCAACATTTGAGAACGACCTCTGAGCTAGGTGCTGTGCCCTCAGGCCTGCCCTCTGACATCTGGAAAGTCCCACCTCAGAGGAGCAAGGCCATCAGATCAGGTCATGACTAGCATGTCCCTGCAGAGTGGGAGCATGTGCGGAATGCAAAGGAATCAAGCCCACATTGTCCAGCAGCTGAGGCTAATTGGAAGCTAATTTATGGATTAGGATTCTGGTTTTTTTTTTTTTAGAGTGATTTTAATTTCCGTGGGTATATTTTCAAGGAAATTTAAAAACAGGAAAATTCAGAATCCAATTGGATATGGATAATCTTTTAATCTTCTAGAGGCATAACCCAGTCTTTGCATTTCTCCACCTTCCTTCTTTACCTTCAGGCTCCTGACCTGCTCTAAGGCACGCTGTGGATGGCTGCCTTTGTTCAGCTCACTGAGCGCTTTCCTCTCCAATCCACATCCCCACACATGACAGGAGACATTTCAGGACCCCAGAGAGCCTGGGCTGGCAGAACACATGACATGTAGGAGTGAGAGAGGCAGTCTTTCAGAGAAAATAAGGAGAAAGAGGCAAAAATGGCAGGCAAGGGAGCAGGAAAAAAAGGAGGAAAGAGAATGAGGCTGAGAATGCAGAAGAGGAAAAAGCAGCTCCACTTACAATCCAATCTCTAGGAGACCTAATGCTAAGCAATTTCTCTGGCTGAGAGTCAGGTTTATGAAAGGGCTGGCTGTGACAGTCCTTCCAAATACAGGAGTGGAGTGGAGCAGACCTGTGGGAAAACCAGATGACCTGGCTCACTTGAGGAGCTGTGTCACCAAGGGTGACTTCCAAGTGATGAACTGAAAGTGCGATGGGGGGAGAAAACCTTCCCAGCATCCATCCTACGTTGCTTTTGAAAATTATTATTTTGGAGCACAAGCTGTTTCCTGTCTTTAAAACCTATTATCTATTTCCCTTCCAGGTGGAGCCTGGGCTGCCTGCTAATTTAATCCCCTGGGCTTCCCCTCTGCCTTCAAGAGCTCACAGACATTCAGGCTTCATAAAGAGGGCACCTTTTTGTCTTCCTCCCCTGAAGGCCTCCTTCTACCCTGGTAGCAGAGGAGATGCTATTTTGGGAAACAGCCGCTGAGTAGGAGAGTTGTTAATTGTTTGTCAAACCCTTCCAGTGTAGTTAGCTCTCGTGGAAAAAAAAAAAAAAAAGGGA
This sequence comes from Capromys pilorides, assembly GCA_004027915.1. Lineage (NCBI taxonomy): Eukaryota > Metazoa > Chordata > Mammalia > Rodentia > Capromyidae > Capromys > Capromys pilorides. The sequence goes on from PVKN010009108.1 coordinate 17,179, forward strand.
AAATAAAAGAGCAAAGCCATAGCCTTTCCTTCACTCTATTTTACTCTCTCGTCTGTAAGTGGGGAAGGAAGAAAGGGTTCTTTTTCCTCCTCTGGCACACACATGCACATGCGCACACACACACACACACACACATACACACTCACACACAAACACTGATATTTTACAACAATAAACCTAATTCTACCTAATCATAAGCACATAAACAAACATAATATTGGCTCAGCAGCTAGTCAAAATTGTTTAAAAATCACTTATAAGTCTCAAAAATAAAACAAAATGAACAGAAGCAAACAAAATAGCCAGTCATAATTGAAAAGAAACACCGGGGGCTCTGCCACCCATTCTGACCACAGCATTTACTCAAACCACTGACTAAAGTGACCCTGGCACCACCCACGCCCCTCTGATGCACATGAAAACAATCCTACCCACACACACCAGTCAGAACACTCCTGGTGACACGCACTCAGGCACAAAGTCATAGTCAAATAGAAAACGACCCAGACTGAGTAAAAGCCATGTGGGGCTCTGACCTCAGCAGCCCTAGGGACTCCAAAACTTTCTAAGCACTAGATTAGCTGGAAGGGAAGGAGATGGCTGAGAACCAAAATCTGATGTTTCTTAAAAGGGCAACACCACCCATCAGAGTCCTTAGTTCTTTCTTCCCTAATCCATTCTTCTACGGATGACTGACTCTTCTTATTTGTTTTTAAAGGACACTGCTTTTGTAACAATAATCTTTTGATATTTACAGGAAACATTGAAAAGAATTATCTCTTATTAATAGAGGAGCTGGACTTAGAGAGCTTTCAAAGCGATTGTGGTAAAGGGAAGGATATGACTGTTCTATTTTGTAGTCATGTTTCCTCAAAAAAAAATTCAGATTGCCTTGTAAACATAAGTCTACTAATCTGCACACTCATTCATGTTACACTTCATATCCAAAACTCCTTTTTATCCTGAGGGAAGTGTCTATGTAAATACTTACTCAGAATTTGCTTAGGCAAAATGAGCAAAGATGGATCAGTGATGGAGAGTTTTTTTTTTAACTGAAATAAGCATTCAGCTTAGAATTATGATCAGCCAGGTTGATTTAAAATGGACTTAACCTGGGGCCGGCGAGAAGGCTCAGCGGTCTAAAGTGCTTGCTTTGGCAAGCTTAGGCAACAGCAGGGAAGGTGGTTCAATCCTTGGCACCACATGCTGCGCCAGCTCCTCCCCCAGCACAGGCTGAGCCAGCCATAACATACATAGATAAATAAATAAATAAAGTTTAAAAAAAATCTTAAAAAAATAAAATGGACTTAACCAATGAATTTGAACAGGAGCTATCAGCTACAGCAGTTGGGATGGAGGAGCTAGATTTTCTTCATGGTTAAGAGATGTATTGGTTGTCCTTACACTATGTGCTAATGCCCAGTAGGTTGTTCAGCACATCACTAACCCAATGGTCTATGTTTAATAGAACAGGGTAAGCAAGCCACTCCTTTCTCAGTAACAAATCACACATTGGTAAACAGCATGGCAGAAAAAAGCAATCTGTATAAAATCAACTAAGTTTTACATGAAAAATAGCTTTTATAGGAAAATGATATAGCATAGGATCATGAATAATTATGAGGTACTACAAGATAAAATGCATTTGTTGTGATTAACTGAACCTATAACTTTTGCACTGAGCTATCCTCAGCCCTATGTTCTTTTTTATTTTGAGGCAGAGTCTCACTAAATTGCTAAGTTGCCCGGGTTGGGCTCAAACTTTCAATCTTTTTGCCTCAACCTTCCAGAGAGCTGGAAATATAGGAGTATACCTCTAATTGGTTGTGTCTGCATATTCTAGTTCAAAATTGGAGACTACATGAATTCATATGTTTATCAAATAGTTATTTATCCCAAGACACTCAGAGCAATATTCAGGATGGCAGACACAGGATGCAAAAAAAAAAAAAAAAAAAAAAAAAAAAAAAAAAAAAAAGGCATTCTAGCAGCTCTCAGTCCTTTATAATGTTATGGGAAAGAAGAAAATATCCACAATAAAGTTAAATGGATAACATTTAAGTAAACCACATAGAAAACAAATATAAGGTGGTATCACAAATAATTGCTAGGTCATGAGAGAGTGTATATGTAAGTGAATGGACTACAAACACCAGCAGGCATGAAGACTTTCAAAAGTGATGTGCAGAATTGGGACAGGAAATGAGAAGGTATTTTGTTGAGGAAATAGAAGATGAGATATGTACTCCGTGTGTGTGTGTGTACATATGTTTTTGTATATATGATAGGAAATAAATATCCACAGTCTTGAACATGCTGAACACGTGTTCTACCACTGAGCTGTATCTCTATCCTAATAGATATGCTTTTTTTTTTTAATTTATTTTTTTAAATTTATTTTTTATTTATTTGTTTGCTTGTTGTGTTTGTTTGTTTCTTTATTTTATTTATTTTGTGGCTGGCTCAGCCTGCCCTGGTGGTGGGGGCTGGCGCAGCATGTGGTGCCGGGGATCGAACCGCAGTCCCTGCAGTTGCCTGAGCTTTCCTAAGCAGGCGCTTTAGACCACTGAACCATCTCGCCAGCCCCATAATAGATATGCTTTTGACTGCATCTGTCTACTGGGAAAAAGGTGGAATATTTACCTTTCTCAGGGTTGTAAGAAAGTTTTAAAAGTTTCCATAGATTAGAAATTTAGATCTGAAATGATCATCAAACAATGATGTAGGCCTCTGATTCTCAAACTTGGCTGCAGAGAGCAATCACCTCTGGAAGTCCAGAGACTGAAGAGATCTGGTAGGGCCTGGGTGTCTGGATGTCTGAAGGCTCCCTAGGTGATTCTGTGGGCAGCCATCTTTTGAGGACTACTGATTAAATCCAGCTTCCCACTTTTACAAGCAAAGGATGGCCTCTCCATTTGTCCACACACAGCTAGTGAGAACTGCCAGGACACCCAGCTGAGCTCCAGCCCAGTTCACTGTCTTCAGCAGTCCATCTTTGACAATGTATTGTGTAGTACTCTGGAGACCAGGCCAGAGAATTGAATTTCTGCTATAACGGTTATGGGAAACCATTGAGGATTTCTCTGTGTGTGCGACAGAAACGGCACATTAGAAACAAATGGCCCTGTGACTTCGAGTTGGACATCAAAACTGAGAAGAACAAATGCACACTAACAACTCAGGAGAATGATGTTATCCAAGTGAATCTCTCTCTCTCTCTGAAATCTCTTTCCATATTTTTATTTTGAATTAAAATACAATATCGTGATAGTTTCTGAGTCCAGAATTTCTTGTGGTAGCTTTCTCATTTTGCAGCTTGAGAGGATGCTAGTTTTAATGAATTTGACTATTCAACTTTTTTTCTTAATCTTTAAAAAATCATCCATTTATTTATTTGGTACAGTGTCTTGCTATGCAGCTCGGACTCTCAGTGATCCACCTGTCTCAGCACCCTCAGTACTGGGATTATAGACATTTGCCATGATGTCCAGTTTCAGCAGCTCACACTGTGCACCTGGGGTTCTGGGGCTGGCACAGCATGAGATACTGGGGATTGAACCCCGATCCTTGTGCTTGCCAGGCAGGTGCTTGGATCGCCGGGCTCACTCCCTGGCCCAACTATTCAACTTCTTGAGGAATTTATTTCCCTTGGGAGTCTTAGAAGAGGTAGAGTATGAAAAGATGATCATAAAAAATAAAGGTCCTCCGAACAAAAATATAAAATTTAAGAGAAGAAAGTGAGAGTGTTATAAGTTAGGACAATAAAAAAGGGAGAAAAGTTTTGGTTATCCATTCCTAGCCCAACGCCATTTGAATATAAAGAAATTCTACAGAAATCAAACAGCCAATGGGGGGAAATGTCTAAAGTATCCAAAATTGCAGGAGAGAAAAGAGTGAATTCAAAAGTGGATTTTTCTTTTCTCAGAAAAGATTATTCTTAAAAGTCCTGGTGTATATATATTTATAGTCTTTTATAGTATATCTAATATACTCTTATAAAGAATTCAGGCTGTCATACAAATGATTATTCAATTGCATAAGCAACTTTGGCCAAAAAAGCTCCAAACGTCCTCATCTTGAAAGGTAAGGATAGCAGAGGTGGCACATCTCTTCCTTCTCCTTCTTTCATCCATCCTCTCCTTTCTGTTTGCTGCTGCTCACACAAACACTATGCATGGTATCGTGAGCATCATGCATGGTGGGTCTGGGTTTGCACTGATCTCGTATAGACTAAACTCAATTTAGGCAATATAAATTCTTTAATCATCTGATAATAATGTCAAACCTTCAGTTAATCGTGCAGATCAGGGCAGCCTTGAGGGTGGTAAAGTCAGTGAAATGGGCAGATGGCCCTGTGCTGAGAGGCCTCCCTGGGCCTAAGCCCAGGTACTGCCTGGTGGCCTCAGACATTTATGGATCAGGCAGATTAGTCCAGCCAATACTAACTAGTGGAGATGGAGTGGAAGGACAGAATAGGACTAATGCAGGCATTTCGGCCATTGCTTCCTCTGTCCTTCTGGTGTCCCTTGTGTTTCTCATCTTCTACTAGGTCTTTTTTTAAACAAAAAAAACCTCAAACATTGATGACAGCAAATTATTTGTTACCTGTTTGCCAAAGCTTAGAAGAATATTTTTGCCATTTCTTTTTTGGTAGTAGAGGTAAATTTTTCTGATCATAAATGTCCAGGCCCTCCAGAGATGAATTCTAAAGATTCCATTTTATAAACTCAGGGTTAGAAGGAATTCTGGCAATAACGATTACATTGTGTAATTTTAAATCAGCATACAATTATATAGTACCCATTATATGGGTACTATAATGGCAAGATTCACTGGTGTAACAGCCATAACAGCAATAACTAAGATTTAATAAGTTCATATATACTACTATATACTGTATATACTTGTATATGTTATGTATATATTTGTTTCAAGTACAACGGTTGAATCCAGGGCCTTCACACTGAGCTATGTTTCTAGTCCTTTTTATTTTTATTTATTTATTTCATGTATTTGGTACAGGGTCTCATTATGCAGCTTGGACTCCTAGTGATCCGTTTTCGGACTCTCCAATGCTGGGATTATAGACATGCGCCACCATGCCCGGTCTCAGTTGATGGCTCAGCACACTCAGGGGCAGGGCTGGCATGACCCATAGTGCTAGGGAGCCAACCCCTTTCCCTGCACTTGCCTAAGCAGGTGATTAGTCTGCTGAGCTATCTCACTCATTGAGCCCTTTTTAAATTTTTTTTTTTTTTTTTTTGAGACAGGTTCACACTAAATTGCAAGGGTTGGGTTCAAACTTGTAATTGTCCTATCTTAGCCTTCCAATTTCAAAGGCATTTTTATCACTTGCATTATACATAGTAAACTGAGGTATGGAGAGGGTGCATAACTTGGCCACAACACAAAACTAGAAAGCAGTTTTTCCATTTCACCTAGAGGTTAATAACTTTCCAAGGTCACAGAATGTAAGAGGAAGAGCCGGGAAGTCTAGCTCAGAGCTCCACACTCAGGCGTAAAATAAACTTGGGAGTTGAATCCTGAGAGATTTTGTTCCCACTGTTGCCTCTCACAGTTGTACAATGTTGAGAAGTTTATTTAATCTTTCAAAGCCCCAGTTCCTTCATCTGTAATGAAGACAACATATATTCTCAAGCCTTTACCCAGATGCTAAAACATGTAAAGTAACTAGCCCAGTGCTCACAAGATGTCATTATTACCAGGGATTCACTCATCCAGGTGTACCACTGATTCCACTGACATGGCCCCTGTACGTGTCAGAATACTGAGATGCTTCTGTGCCAGTGGAAGGAACTTTCCAGTTCCTTTGAGCACCCCGTTCTCTGTCACCTCACCTTCTGGCCACCCACTCCTGCAGGAGTCCTCCATAGCCCTGGGAATTGTAAGAGCTTCCAAAGCCCTGCTCTGAGCGTTAGTGGGCTCACTTGGTGTTGTATATTTTCACTATATCCTGCCTATGCAGACAAGCTGCTACCTTTAACGAATGTACAGCCTGGGAAGGACAGTGGGCATGACAGAAAAGAGCAGTGAAGGCAGTGACGAAACAACGTATGCTGTAGCAGATGGCAGGACACTTCGGCTCACAGGGATCTGAAGGCTTCATGGGAGGCAAGAGGCTGACGCCATCCATAACCTGTGCAGGTGGGTGAGTGAGGGCATCCCTGCCTCCTCATCACACTGATGTTCTTCTTGTCTCTCGGTATTTTCCTTTTGCTAACTCCACCTAGTTCATTCCTTCATGACTCTTCACCTATCTGCTCACAAGAGCTTTACAATGAAGTGATCTTCCATTCACCACATGTTTTAGCATCCATTCGCTAGTTATTTTGTTCCCACTTTAGTAGGTCCCTGTGTCCCTATCTCATTGAGGTTTCCAGCACTGAGGATGGAATCTAGGGCCTTCACACCGAGCTATATCTCCCTCACTTACTATCATGCGGCCCCAGCCTAATTTTCTAGCATCCCTCTACTGCCTGTGGGTATATTCCCGACACACTTGCTAAATGAGATGTTCTCTACACGACTCTCGTTCTGCTGCTTAGCACCTGTGGGTCCTACCTCAAGGGGTTTCAACACTCTCACCAATCATACTTTGGTGAAACTTTGTCCTTTCACAGCTCTTCTTTCTTCATCTCTCCTCTCACCGCAATATCATGAGAGGGGTAACGTTCTCATAACTAACTATATGCCAGGTTCTATTCTAAGAGTTTGGTGTATCTTACCTCACAAAAACTCTAAGAAGTACAGTACTATTACCTAGGTATTCAGATACTGATATGTCACTATTATTTCTGCATTCAGATGAAAAAGACTGAGGCAAAAAGAAATAACCTTCCAAAGGCACATGACAAGTAACAGGGAGGGCTGGGACTCCAATCCAGAAAGCCTGTATTCTCTACTGGGATTTGAGTGACCTAAAGTTCTCAAAGTAAGAAAAAAACAGGAAAAAAAAAAAAAAAAAAGCCTTTTCATGTTATTACTCAACATATGATGCTAGATT